>RBNI01003554.1:0-15619 GCA_003990745.1 Jimgerdemannia flammicorona
AAAAAAAAATTAGTATAATAATTAGTGTCAACTTATTCTATAAATATTTTTACTTGGTCTACTTTATTTTTAAATAGTTTGAGGTAGAGATTTTTTGTAAGTTTATTTATTTCAATACTAAGGTGAAGAGCTTGAGTAAGTATGACTACTTAGTTAGTTAATACTACTATTTTGTTATCTATTAATATTATTCTACTATCTCTGTTATCTATTTAGTGAGATAGTTAGAGTTCTTCTTCTATTATTGTGATATATTGATTATAATTTAGGGTTGACTCTTCTATGATATATATTATTGAAATAAGTAAGCTTATAGACTGATAGTCTTAATAGAGTGGCTGTTAAATCTACTGTAATTTTTGATAAGCTTGATATTCTTGGTAGTAGTTCTATAATAGTACTGGAACTACTAATATCAGATTCAAGTATCTTTTCAATTATCTGCCTAAGTCTGAATAATGTGACAGAGATATTGTTAGATTCAGTAGCTTGTAGTTTTTATTATTAGATTATTCTTACTTATATATAGATAATTTGATAATAAAAGTGAAATTTTCTTCAATAAGTATAGTATCTCTTATAATTTAGAAAGGTCTTGGCTTTATAGTAATAATTATTAGAGAGGAGATTTAGAAAATATTCACTTATAGTCTCAATGAATTCTCATATATATTTTTTATAAAAATACCTGTTATCACATAGTAGTTGCTAAGTCCTTCAAATATGCCAGATTCTCTTCAAGGTATATCTCTTAGACTAAATCAAGTTTGTTATAAGCAAGTTCTTATTAGAGTGCCTTCCCAAGGTCTTATAGTCCTCAAACTTCTTATCTTTAACTATCTTGTTATCTCTTAGATTGCTTGCAAGGAAGTGTGTATATTATACTGAATTGACTGACTTTATTTCAGAGGAAATAAGAGAGGTATTTATACAAAATATAATTCAATGATTGCTAAGATATAAAGCTAAATATAAATTTCAATGACTAAAATAAAATGCCAGAACAGGAAAAACTGCTAAGTTCCAGGGTCAGTACTGATGATTGTACAGATTCAAGATGCTGGTATAATTCAGTATCACATCAGAATATCAGTGCTGGCATTATTCAGTATTATATCAAAATGCTAGTGCTGGAACAATTCCACATCATCTCAGAATACTGGTGCTAGCATTATTCAGTATAACCAAGAGACTTAGAGCAGAATGTTCAAGACTATAGAGGCTTTATTATCAGAGGTCAGGATGTCTTCAAAGGAGATGAGGTTTACAAATTTGTCATTATTGCACATTTCATATATGTCGCATAGGATGATGTCATCACTGATGACATCATTATATTCAGTGGCAAGAAGGAGGTCTGGAGCTCTCCAGTCTATGAGGTTCTCTTCTACAAAATAAGAGACAAATATGGAGTCTTGGGGGGGTCTAACCTGGATACTTAGGCCTTGGAATACTGAGATCAATCCTTGCAGGAATTGGTCTGGGTTGTTCTGAAGGATAGAATGTCAGAAGTCTTCTACTTTATTACTATTGAGAGTGATAGTAGACTGGACTTCTGTAGCCACCCTAGCTTCTAGTGCATTGATACAGTAGGATAACAGATCTCTGAAATCTGAGACTCTAACATACTCCAAGTTGGAGATTGACCATAGTATATGTCTGAAAATCTGATGGATCTTTTTAGCCATTCTTGCCTACATATATCTATGGAAGTGACATCTTGTAGCTCTTGAGGGCTGGTCTGTGGGAACTCCTAGTAGAGGAGGTTTCTTATTTCATACTCCTGCTATATTTAGAGGCATTCGGTAGCAATGGTGATCTTTGTTTCTATTTTATAGCAGTAGAGGATATAGTGATAAGGATTACTAATACCAGGTTGATACTAGGAGTCCTTCTTGAGCAGGTCCTTATGGCTCTTCTGATGTCTTGGAACATCCTTTCTTTGACCAAGATACCTTGGTGGTTTCTTGACCTTGAGGTTTGGCAGGTAGTAGGCATTTCATTTATAGTGAGTCTTTGAGCTATTTTGGGATTGATGGGTCTTGTTGGTTACTATTACTGCAGTTTCTTAATCCTTTTTTTATATTCTTCAGGATACTTATACTGTGGTCACAATGACTCATAGTTAGTCATCATTACTCAACTTGTATACCATATGATCTTCTTGTGTTCTGATCTGGTGGCTTGTAAGAAAAGACTGTCTTCTATACTGATGTCATCATTCTGGGGTTACTATTATAATAGATATAAAATAGCTATACTTGTATTCTAAGTTAATTAGACTTAAAATTAATAATAAGTTAAATCTGAGGGTTTGTAGTAAGAATACTACTTTATTCTTATATTTTGAAGAAAGTGAAGCTGAGGTTATAATATACTCAGTATAGAAAGTATTATATATATTCAAAGACTATGACTAAATATAGTATGCTGGATATATTTATATATAGTTATACTACTTTGAGTAACTATAACTACTAGTTAGAAATTCTGTAAAAATTTCTATAGAAATTTCTATAGGAATTTCTATCAAAAATTTTAAAGACTTATAATGATTTATTATACAAATTGTATATTATATATATATTCTAATAAAGGTTTAATATTAAAAGAAAATTTTAAATATTTGAAAGATAATAGAATATTCAAAAAAAAAAAAGATAAAAAAAGACTAGAAAAAAGATATAAAAATAATCTATAACTAAAAAATTTATATATCTTAGCTAATATTTATTTATATTAAATTTTAAAATAATATTTACTTATTATAATAATTATATTTATATTTATTATATAATTAACTTAATAAAACTTTTTTTACCCTTTTTTAAAAATTATAATATAATATATAATATATATAATAACTAATTATATTTTAATAGATAAATTTATCTATATCTTTAAATTTATTTATTTTTATTTTTACAGATTAATATATATTTTTAATATACTAATATTCAGTCTCTTTAATATATTTATTTTTTAATCTATAGTGATATAGTTAATAGTTATCTCTTTCTTTATTATACAGGCAGAAATCTCTATAAAAATATGAAATATTAATTATTTATTTTATTTTATTTTTTTAATTAATTCAGAATTCAATTTAATTTATAATTTATAATCTATAAGCTACAAACTGAAATTTATCTTGAATGGGTGGGTTGTCTTGCTAAAAAATGCATCTGTTGAATTACTGATAGAGAAATCTTAACTTTATTGTATATATTCTTTCTAAAAAAAAAAAAAAAAAAAACAAGTAGTTCTCTGAATATATACCTTTTTCTTAGTTCATCTATATTCTGCTTAAATGATACTCTTTAGTGGATATAATTGAGATACTTCAAGCAAAAAAAAGAAAAGAAAGAATTTTAAATTTACTAACAAAACTCAAACAAACTGCATGATACTAGGTAAGCTAGAGTAAATCTCTCACTTATACTATAGTATCATTTCTATCTATCTCTCTTATATTTGGAGCAATCAGAATTAGTTTCTTATCAATTATCATCAGAATTTTTGTCCTCTACAGATCACTAATACTATAGATATCTATAAAGGAGACTGTCAAAATTTAAAAAATTTTACAAAAATTTCAGCTTTAAGTATATAATATTTTTTGAAATTAGAAAAATCGAAAAAAAAAAAAAAAAAATCTTACTTTAAGTATAAAAATATTCATTCATTTCATTTGTCTAAATAAGAAAAGTAACTAATAATATCATTGATTAAAATAAAACAATACTATTAAATCTTATATTTTATACAAAATATAAAATATAATATTAAGTTGTCAAAGTCACCAAATGAGATGAGAATATTAATAAAAGATAGAGAAGAGCCATCTAGAGGAGAGCTATCTAGTGAGCCAACTTCTAGTTTTATATCAAGTGGTTCCATATCTATATTATAGAGAATTAATTCACTTGATCTTAATGTCAACTTCTCTATCAATAATAATGACAATAGCAATAACAATCTTTCACTACTCAAAAGAAAGAGAGAGAAGAGCTCAGTTAAGGAGGTAGGACATATATAATAAAGCTATAGCAAATATAGAGATCATTTACTATATCACAAAAAAACAATTTACTTGATATTAATAATAATGATAATCCTCTACTGCTATCTCTATCACTATCTCTGCTACTATTTCTATAACTGCCTCTACTACTAACAAAGAAAAGAGATCCCTATAAGAACTCAGCTAAGAAGGTTTCCTCTATATCTATATTATGGAAAAATAATTCACTTGATAATAATGACAAAATCTCTGATGATAATAATCCTCTACTACCAACAAAGAAAAGAAGTCCTTATAAGAAGAATCTAGTCAAAGAGACAGTATATATAGTAAAGCTATAGCAAAAGATCATCACAATTAGTACTCCTACTATAAAAACCTCTGCAATCTCTACTACTGGCCATAAGAGACCAGATGGTATTGATGAGGTTTCTGGTTCAGATAAGAACAAGAATAGTAAAGATGGTAAGAATGGTGAGAATAGCAAAGATGGTGAGAATAGTGAGAATAGTGATAAGAGTGAAGATGAAACTATATCACAGTTTCCTATAGTTAATCTCAGGTATCCCAAAATTAAAACTATTATAACTAAGTTATGGCCTTATGACTACTTACTTAGACTCCTTAAATATATTCAAGAATACTATCATTTATATAAAATAGCAAAGGAAAAACTCTACCAAAAATAGTTCTGTCAAGAGAATGCTTCAGATCTGATCTTGGCAAAAGCTATACAATTTATACAAAATAAAGTATATAATATACTAGATATCTACTATATAGTGTAAAAATATAATGAAATATCTGAAAATGATCTGATGAGCTGGAAATAGTATAATATCATATATACTATATTCTACAAACTTCTGATTCTTTTTCCTATTAAGCTTGTTAATTCTACTAGTATATAATACTGCTATTTATAATATTACTATTTATATTACCACTAGTTATAAAAAAATACTATATATGAAGATAAATGACTGAGATATAGTAACTGTCTTTTAAGAGATAATGGTAAGTATTTGGAGTATACAGCAGACAAAGGAACAATGGCTGATAGAGGAGAGAGAAATCAAAAGACAATAACAAATAGTTAGAGAATAAAGAGAGAGATATGAAAGAGAGTTGAGATTAAAAGAAAAAGATATCAAAGTAAAAGAGCAAATAGAAAAATAAATATATAAGCTTAAAAAATATAAATATCAGATAATGAGAAAGAAGTATTAGATAAAGAAAAAGCAGAAGAAATCAGGTAATAGTGGTGGCAGTAGCAGCAGTGGCAGCAGTAACAATAGTAGTAGTAATAGTAACAGTAACAACAGTAGTGATAATGGTAGTAGTAGCAGTGATGACAGTAGTGACAATGAGAATAATGATAGTAATAACAGTACTACTTTTACTGATTCTAGTAATAGTAATAAAGAATAAGAGATTTTAAATTTATATAAATAAAAAGATTCAGTATTATGAAGATAAGCTATAATAGATATATAGATGAGATATTGTATAACTATCAAAAAAATTTATGATTGCTCTAGCTATTTATATTTAGTATATATACACAGATTACATTTTCAGTATCAGTATAAAGATTATGCAAAATTCCATCCATTGAGACTATTGTATTTATGGACTAATCTGAGAAAGAGATTGAGCACCTACTACATATAATTGTTATCTATAGTAGACCTATAGATGTCAAATATGTGGCCAAGTTATATGACTTCTTAAAGGATAATTTGGTTGATTAATATTCTGGTAAGTTAGAGAGGCTAATGTAGTGGGGTCTTGTGGATATTGAAGTATAATATTATACTGTTGTTCACTATCTTTATTATTTAATTATATTTTTCTTCTCTAATATTTATCAGATATAGCTAATAAGGTTAGTATTATACTAGTTAAGACTCTTCAGACTGTTCTCTCTATCTTTTTGAGGCAGCTGATTGAAGAAATAGAATATTAAGATCTTGATCAAGATAATAATCAAGGAGGTCCAATAGAAGAAGATTCTTATCAAGGATACAGATGGCTCCAAATATACTATTTCTTATGGTCTTCTCATCTGAGCTACTAGTAATACTACCTGCCCTTTATCTACTCCCTTATGAAGAAGTTTCCTAAGTTTCAAACTATCTATTATAAACTTGCTATCAATAAACTACTTTGTCTTCAGGGTACTGAGATCTCAGTAATGTCACTACTACAAAATACATACTTGTGCCCACCATCCAGGTCATATTGTAGCAGAGCAAGTACCTTACCTACATATTCAATCTGATGACAATCAAGGACAAGCTTGAGATACAGATCATCACTATATTGAAAGGATCAGCAAAGAATAAATATATTAGGAAGATTAATAGACTTAAGAATATCAAGCTATTCTATTACTCCTATTAGAGATTATTAGTATATATTAAATTAGAGAAAGCCATCATAGCAAAACAATTGGCTCTATGTCTAAGTCATTAGAAGGGTGAGTATCTCAAGTTTTGGAGACCACAAGTATAGACTCCAAGGAGTGCCAACAGATATATCTTATCTCTTAGATATAGGAGTCTTACTTGGTCTTTTCAGTATAACCATAGCTTCTAGTTTTAGTAAGTTACAAGGATTTTAAGAATTTTAAACAAGATAAATAAGATAGTAAGACAACAAGATGGATGATATAGATAAGATAGGCAAAACAGGCAAAACAGACAAGATGGATAATATGAGTAATATGGGCAATATAGGTAATATGGGCAATATAGATAAGATAGGTAATATGGGCAATATAGGCAAGATAGACAAGATGGGCAAGATAGGTAAGATAGACAAGATGAGCAAGATAGCAAGATGAGTGATATGGGCAAGATAAGCAATATAAGCAATATAGGTAAGATGGATAAGATGAGTAAGATAGTAAGATAGTAAGATAGTAAGACAGTAAGATAGCAAGATAAGTAATATAAGCAAGATAGACAAAATAGGCAAAATAGGTAAGATGAGAAATATGAACAATATAGACAATATAGATAAAATAGTAAGACAGTAAGATAGCAAGATAGTAAGATAGCAAGACAGACAATATAAGTAAGATGGGCAAAATAGACAAAATAGACAAGATGAGAAAGTCATCATAGATCTACTACCATTCTATAGAAATATCTCAGTAGGTAGTATTAGTATATATATATTGTTTTTTGGTATATATATCTTATTCACATTTGTGATAGTTTGTCTGTCTTTTCTAAATATCTATACTAAACTCAACAGCTACATTATCTATATCTTCTGGTACCCTATCTATATCTTCTGGTACTCTATCTATCTTTTTAACCAGACATCAAGCCATTTCATTACTCTTATAAGAGATCATTGGCATATATCAGATTGGAGAAAACCATCATAGATCTACTACTATTTTATGAAAATATCTTAGTAAATATAAGAGATCATTGACATACATCAGATTGAAGAAAATTATTATAAATCTACTATTTTATGAAAATATCTCAGTAAGTAATATTGATATATATTATATTGTTTTTTAGTATATACATCTTATTTATATTTATAATGGTTTGTCTGCTTTTTTTAAATATCTATGCCAAATCCAACAGCTATATTATCTATATCTTTTGACACTCTATTTATATTTTCTAATACTCTATCTATCTCTTTAATTGGATATCAAGCTGTTCTATTACTCTTATCAGAAATTGTTAGTATATATTAAGTTAGAGAAAGCCATTACAGATCTACTACTATTTTATGAAAATATCTTAGTAAATAGTATTGGTATATATTATATTGTTTTTAGTATATATATCTCAAATAGTTTGTCTGTCTTTTCTAAACATCTATGTCAACTCTAATAGTCATACTATCTATATCTTCTGGTACCCCACCTATATCTTTTGGCACTTTACTTATCTCTTCAACTAGATATCAAGCTATTTTATTACTCCTATCAGAGATCATTAGTATACATTGGGTTGAAGAAAGCTATCATAGATCTACTACTATTTCATGAAAATATCTCAGTAGGTAGTATTGGTATATATTATATTATTTTTTAGTGTATGTATCTTGTTCATATTTGTGATAGTTTATCTGTCTTTTCTAAACATCTATATCAAACTCAAAAGTCACACTACTTATATCTTCTGATATCTTATCTATATCTTTTGGTACTCCATCTATCTCTTCAATCTGTTTTCTATCTATAACTATACTCTGGTTGCTATGGACTGAATCAAAAAGAATATCTTTGGCTATAATATCAGCTAAGAGTAGTTGAGAATAAAATGAATAGTTTTGGAAAAAAAAAAAAAATCTTACTATTTAGCTATTTATAATTACTACTTACTATTTAATAATTCCACTATTTAGCCATTTAATGACCAAATTATAGGTGAATAATACTTCTCAATTGATAGATAAATAATAATAATAATAATAGATAAGACTATAAAATCATATAACTAAGGATATCACATTTTAGCTCTTCTTCTTTTTTAATCTCATTGTTTTTTTCTTTATTCTCTTACTTATTCTTACTCTCATTCTCTTTCTCATTCTCATTATCATTCTCTTTTTCATTCTTACTATCATTCTCCTTATTATCATTCTTCTCATCATCATTCTTCTCACTATTATTCTTCTCATCATTATTCTCTTTCTTATTCTCACTATCATTCTCTCTACTCTCTTCATTTTCTTTCTTGCTATCATCTTCATTTCTATCATTATCTACCACCATATTACTACAGGCTTGAATAAAGTTTTGAATATCTTTTAGTCATAATATAATCCAGGCCATCTAATGTAAAAGCTTGTGAAGAAATTAAGATAATCAATAGTTACTTATACATTTAGTAAATATCTCATCTTTTATAACCAGTATGATGACTTGTAGTTATTAGGGGCTCTGTAAAAGGGAATATGTATATAGTCAATTATATCAATGATACTAAAGAGTCTAGCAAGCTTTTCAAATCCAGCATGAACCTTGAGACATCATTGATTCTGAGGTCATTGTATATATTTTATACCAAGATTATCAATAATTATAGTAATTGATCATGTACAGTATGATTCAACAGAGCTCTCAGATATTCTGAATAAGATAGCCAGTTCAATATGTGTCATTAGTCCACTAAGGTGTTTAAGAAGAACTGTAACTTGAATATTGACTAGAGCTTGAGAGTTGGTTGAATTGTTCTGAAATATAGTATGGTTTTCTATTTCTGAAACTAATTTATTAAATATAGCTCTACTCATCCATAGAATCTCCCAACACTTTTTTTCATTGTACTTTGGGAGGATATCATAGAGCCAGTAAGAAGATGTTGGAGTTGCTGAAGCTCGAGGAGGTCGCATTGATGCTATATATAATAATGGTCCTGTGTTGATAGCAAATCTTATGAGCTCAACATCCTCTAATTCTTCTTTATCTTCTTATTCCTCTTCTTTATCTTCTGATTCCTCTTCTTTATCTTCTGATTCCTCTTCCATAGATTCGTCAGAGTCGGATGTTGCTTGTTCTTCCTTGTCATCGTTGATCATATCTATTGTATCTATTGTAGCTTGTATGCCCATAAACATCGCTACTTCTATAAGTGCGGGATCCATTGGTTAATCGGATGCGGATAGATGCCGTCTTCCTTAAATGTACCTGAATCCATGCTTTTGAAATTGTACGATGGTATGAATCGATCATTGGAAATATGCTCTTCATCTTATTCAGCTTCCACAAGTATTGTTTGTGAATTTACATATTCTGTATATGACACCCCGGAATCATGAACGCTGGGAGTGGTGTTGGATTATTTGCGTTCTTCCTTGGGCATCTCAATCTCAAAACCTTCCTTCTTCCACCCATCAAACCCATCCCTCAAACTCAAAATCCTCTCCTTCGCATACCCCAACCTGATCAACCCTTCCGCCGCCAAGATGCTCCGCATGCCACCCGCGCAATACACCACGATGGGTCGCTCAGATTCCACGCTCACCACCTTCTCCACATCCCGTTCCAGCAACCCGCGCGAAAGGCACACGGCGTGCGGGATCTTGCCTTCCGCGTGTTCGGATGACTCACGAACATCGATCACCACAGGCCACATCGAGGTGGCTTGGAGTGTGGCACGGAGGTCGGACGGAGTAATTTCATGGATAGGGACTGTGGCTTGGATGTGATTGACAAGGTCGCCGTACCGGCTATTGAAGAAGGACGTCTGCGTTCGGAGGAAAAGACAATGAATGGGTTTGCGGTTCGGAACGAGAAACCCAAAAAGGTCACATCCTTCCTTATGTTGGGCAACACCAACTCCTTCCATACCTGCGTGAAAGTCCGCACGGCTTGGAGGCGGTAATTGACACTCGACAGAGTTCGCAACATGATGTGTGATTTATGGAATGACGCGATTGAGATTGAATCCAGATGCCGTGTCACGTATGGATGACGTCACCGTCTAATTAGTCGCATCATACCCTACGCCCATGAGAAGTCGCGAGAGGGAAGCGAAAGCAAGAGTTTTAAGGGAAGCATAGGTGGTATATGGGCGCTGTGGTCGAATTATAGGGTATTCTCCTTCCGGACTGAACTCGGAAGGTTTGTTTTGTGTCTGGAACACTTTCAAAAAATCGTATACGTATTTGCGATCCATACTGACTGTGGTGGGTTATTAATATTGTTTGTCCCAAGATATAGAACCAATTGTGTAAACCATGCGAAATTGAAGACTTTCCAACAGGTCATTCATCATGTCAACCACAGCACAGCACAACACACCCACCACATCACAGACGGACATGAAAGTATCAATGATGAAACGGAAAAATGAACTTCAGCTAGATGCACAGGTTGGGTATAAGATACATTTAGTGGGAGGATAACATAATATACGAAGAAACGGTACAATATAAGGGGAGATCAATATAAGCCCGGTCGAGGATTACACGAGATGGGATCAGGATCGAGTGAGATTGTACGGCAAAGCCCCAACCAATTTACGAATGACACCAAGACGAATCCCTTGCCCAACCCTTCCGAAAACAAACTTCAAGTTGTGCCCAAAACCCAGAAAAATCCTCGACATCGAAAACACGTCAATGCATCCATCCTACCCACTACCACCTCATCGTGGTCACAAGCGTCACAGCAGACCTGCAATCATCGCGCGGACCTCGACGAAGGATGCTCCCCACTTCCCGCCGAAATTAGCCCTTCTCAACGTCACACACAGCACACACACAATGATTGATGTATCGCCTCGGCGCCCACTCATGGCTGTATGAACGCATGCAGGCTGCTATGGCTTATCCCCCTCGACAACCTATGCCGATTTCCGAACGGATTATCGAACGGGCTCGGGGCTTTGGTCGTCGGGCTGCCGGTGCTCGAGTTCGACCGCGACCTGCTGCCCGATGTCGGCGACCCGGCCATGCCGTCGCCAGCGAGGGCGGTGTCGAGCCCCTGTTGGGCATGCGCGTGCAGGGTTTCGAGGAGGTCGACCTGCGATAGGCGG
The DNA here is from genome assembly GCA_003990745.1 of Jimgerdemannia flammicorona. NCBI lineage: Eukaryota > Fungi > Mucoromycota > Endogonomycetes > Endogonales > Endogonaceae > Jimgerdemannia > Jimgerdemannia flammicorona. The sequence continues at coordinate 11,545 of RBNI01003554.1, forward strand.
AAGGAAGATCGTTGCGAGAGACGGTTAGGCGAGCCGGCACGGAAGGAGCGGATGGACGCGGGGCGCGAGGGCGGAGAGGGTTGTGTTGAGAGGTCGTGCTCTGCGAGGAATTGTTCGAGGAAATCGACAATCAGGGGTTCCTTCATGGCGGAGAGTTTGTATTCATGAAGACTCTGTAGGTGTAGGATGAATGGGCTTCAGAATCAAGTGTCTTTCATAATGGCAAGAATGAATATTTCCCATACATTCGATATCGTGAACGTACCAGCCTGCCATCGCCGTTAATATCGAGATCCTCGAACATACGGTGCACCAACTCGCGAATTTCTAATGATCGATCCTCATCATCAAATACCATGGACTATGGTTGATGAAGTTTGTTTGCGAGAGTCGTATAGGAAAAGTTGTTGTAAAGAGAGAGTGCGCAAATATGTCGGTTAGTAGGTTTGTTAAATTAATTTTGATGGATACTGAATTTCCGTATTCGCAATGAACTGTTGGTGTACGGCAAAGTAACCCCATCGTCCAAAAACGCAATGATAAGCCAACCCAAACTTCAAGCAGAAAATAATGGACGTTATACATGTTATAAATGGTCACGACGTGTGTTTAATAGGCAAAACAGTATTTTGTCCCCTCATAAATCCGCCGAAACACAAAGGAGGAAAATGGAAATATACACGAAAATGCACGAAATGCCAAGAGAAAAGATAACCATAGGGAGGGGCGGAATGTCGGAACAAACAAATAAAAAGAAGAAAAAAAAAAAAAAAAAAGAGAAAAACCAAACTCAGCGGGTAAAAGATAATAGTAAACGTACCAATTGAGTCATTACGCGTTCCAGTTCCGGTTGAGTTATGAAGCCGTCATGATCAACATCGTAAAGCTTGAAAGAAACTGAGGTGACATTAAGAGTAGCTTGTGAGATAAGTTCCAGATACATGATATCGAATGCAAATGGTACGATGTTCAAAGTAGCCAACATGATAATGAAAATGAGATTGAGAAATTGAACATGAAACGTACGCACAAGCTTCTCCTCCGGCGTGCCTTTCATGAACACGCTCAGGCCGTCAACGAGTTCCCTGTTATTATAAGTATATGCAAATGTTTAATAAAATAAAAATCACGAGGACATAACTCAAAAAACGCAGAAATTCCCCGAGTCGCTAAGCTGCCTTTGGGGTATTTTCGTCATCATGGTTCCATTGCAATAGACTATTTCTGGCTTACGCCGGTTGTCACACGATTCCAGTGATTAAGAAGTAAATTCATGAAACTCACCGAAAGTCGATCGACTTGTTATTATCGGCGTCAAACGCAGAGTATAGCCGTGCCAAAAAGGCGTCATCGCCTGGGGTAACCGTGGGAACATATTTCTTTACGGTCTAGAAGGGAGTTGGACGCGTTCGAGATGAAACGAAGGTGGCACAGAGAAAAGGAGGGATAATTGCGGAAAAGTAAGCAAGCATTGCGCTTCTAACAAAGGCACAAAGGGTGGCAGTCATCCGCACAATGGGCTTTAACCGAAAAGAGCAAAGGCAGCGAGATGTACTAGCGTTTGCACGCTATTTAGGGCGAATGAACACCAAGCATTTCGCTTGGGCCAAAACCAGTGTAGTATACCCACCCGTTTGAACTGTTCTTCCGTAATTTCGTTAGTCTGTGCGTCTCCAGTGCCGACGATGTTTTCGAATTCGTGTCTAAGGTGGTTGATTTCTTTGGCAGTGACTATGGAATGGACAGGATGCAAAGACAGGAAAGGAGAGAGGAGACGTGTATGAGTCTCCGGGCAAAATAGCCGGGGTTTCCCATTGGGGGGTTACAAGAGGCGCTTGTGAGGCTGTCTGAGACAGATGGGAAGAGATGAGGCCCAACACATACAGTGAGTCGAGCGAGCCAAGGCGGCGTTCTCTTTGCTCTTGGCTTGACCCATTTGGTTTCTTGTGGTGAAAGATAGTAGGGGTAGAGGGGGGGGGTTTCTTGTTCGGAGCAGAGAAGAAGAAGAGGATGTGTTTTTTGCGACACCGCAATAATTGTAATGGACTGGGTAATTATTGCAAGGTTTATGTGACTGTAGCGGCAGACGCTAAAATTAGGAATGGCTCATGCAACACACAGTAGTGTGCCCAGCCCACGGAACCGCACCGCGAAAGGCTCCGCTTGAATTGTGATAAATGCCCTGTTTCCACGTTGTCGCCCATGTTGAGAGGCTTACCTACTTATTATTTCCGCTGACAGGCTTTCCCCGATCACAACAAACACCACCTACCCCCCCCCCCAACAAATGCATAAGTAATATCCCGCTTCTCCGTACCCTCTTCGTCCCTGTGCTTCACACCCCCTTATTATTCGTCCGTTCCAAATTTGGCATATCCAACAAAGCAGTCACCATCATCACGACCGCCACTCTGCGAAAATGCCCCAGACTCCCGATAATGCCATCCCGTCAATTGCCTATGGTATTCGTCCACTGAAAACCAGCGCGTGTCTTGTGTGGTCATGCACCTCTTGCGGTCTAGAAGCAACGAGACAATTGCTCGATGGCGCGCCCAAATCCGCGTGTTGATGCGCCGTAAATGGCCCCGTGAAAATTCTGGATCACGCGGGTTATGTTCGGGTAGGGGCGTGAGTCACGGAGAGCATTCGTTACGTCATCGCTTACTTCAATGATGGTATTTGCGAAGGAGCCATCTGGAAACATAACGGATTAAACCATGTACATTCCCCCCCCCCCTTCCCCCCATCCCCAAAAAATCGCCAAAGGGGATGAAATGAGAAGGGTGTGGCCTCTTTCTGACGACGGTTGAAGGCTTGGTCATGGTGGTCAAGTACTGTACTTCTACAATAGTCGATGATGTGCCAATGATTCTCCAAAAAGAAATTGTGGCGGAAACAGCTTGGCGATTGACGAAATCTACATTGTTGAAATGCGAAATCACATGTTCACATATCTCCCTACACCAGCTACAGCTTTAATTTAGAACAACGTTGCGAACAATCTATTCTCGGTACACAATTTGCCTTAATGTATAGACCCAAGGCAAACGATGGCATTTTTAACTATCCTGTGCTCAATTTCTTTTGCTTTCTGTCACTCAAAACGAGCGGGAACCAACAAGCGAGTTTCCTACCTGGACATGGTCATTTAACTTAGAATTATTACTGGATGAACACCTAAAGAAAATGTTGCCCAACCAAAACAAGAATAGAGTCTTTCTGGGTCAACGATTCAACACTCCGTTTCCTTGATAGCACACTAATTGGTCGTACACGGTGTTACTATGGCGTAAACGTGACCATTTGGAAAGTATAAGCCTGCATCCACAGGTTTTCATTGTTCTAATGAGGGAACAATACCGTAATCGAAGAATTCGTGATAATCGGAAATTTGCTCATTCCCCAGGATGACGAAGCATTAATGTTTGGTATGTCAGAGAACTCATCCAACAATCCCATGCCATACGACGATATTACCTCTTGAACCCAGATAACCGCCCGTTTGTCGAGTCAGACCATCTCCTTAAAGGTCCCACAAACCACAGACCCGTATGTACTTTGTTCCTCGGTCTTCTCGGATGTGCCGGAAAGCGCCTTGCTCTCATGTGGCATGTTGCTCGCGGATACCTATATTAATTTTCACATGGATGAGGTAAGAGTGCGTAACTCGGTGAGAAGCAATGGAAACGCCTCTTTTCCGTATATATAAATAAATAAAAAGGCAGGCAAATTTGCATGTATATCGTGTTGCACTAAGGGATATATATTTGGCCTTTTCTTTTTTTTTTAAAAAAAAAAATTTTTTAATCCGAATCTCTGAGATGGGCTAGCTGAATGCTGGTGCAAAAGAGCCAGGGTAAGCGAGAAACACCTACACGCAGGCGATATCGAGGTAGGCGAGCACCAACTTGAGCAACAGTCTTCCTAGATTGTCGACAATCATGATGAAGGTGACGGTCGGCCTAGCTATAGGCCAGTGGTTCGACGGACACGGGATAAGGTATATGGAGTTGAGTTTGTCTTTGAGCAGCGCTGGATGAATATCATGATTCATTCTATTTCTATTTTTTTTTTT
>RBNI01003555.1:0-15618 GCA_003990745.1 Jimgerdemannia flammicorona
TTTTTTTTATTTACAAATACTCCTGTGAACATTTCTCTCTGCAGATACTTCTCTTTTACAAATACTTCCTTCTTCTACAAATAGTTTCTCCTACTATATATCTTTCTCTATATTCTGCTTTTCTCTTCCTTAGATTAGATTAATCTTGTTCAACAAAAGGAGAATATCAGGATGTCAATAGTCTTATCATCTTCATCTGAGTCAATATCTTTGCACAGATTATGAAATGTTTTTTCAATCATAAGTAGATTGATATAGTCATAAACCTTATTGATCATCCTGAGCCATTTTATATATATTTTCTTATAATTCCTTTTATTGAGAGTTCTTAGTAAGTCATCAGACCAGGTAATATAATCCAGCTGTAATTATATAAAGAGATAAGTATATATCAAATTGGTATATACTGGTAAATATAAATCTATAAAATTGAAAATATACTTATAAATATATAAATAATAGTAACTTTATGATAGTTAATATGTTTATCTTTTTTGAAATATATTTGCAAACTGAGGTTTTGGTTTGAAGAATATAAAATAGAGCAGTTGCTTTATATAGTTATTGTAGAATGACTTACTGAGCTAACTCTTGTTATCTTTTAGGTAAATGAAATTATTCTGAACTTACAAATGTTATACTACTTATTGATAAGTATGAGCAAGATCTTTTAAAGCTGTAGATCTTGGCTGATCTATGTTGGAGAAGATTTAATTAAACTTTTTATTAAAGACTTTATAAATATAGAAAAAGCAGAAGAGTATAGCTATTTTTTTAATAAAAATAAAAATAGTTGAGTTTATAAACTATTAAATAAATATATAAACAGAATGTAAATAAAATATTCACTATAGTATAAATTAAACTATTGCTATCTTTGGTCTTTAAGCCTATATTCTTCAAAATTTTAACTATTGTACTTTGGGAAAAGATCTTCAAAAAAAGATAAAGAAGAAACATATCTACTATAAGCTTCCAGATTACTTCATTTAACTTATATTTCTAGCAGAGGTTACTAATACCTATAGATCTGTTAAATTATAATATGAAATTTCAATTTATATTTATAAATAAGCTATAATATACAAATTATAATTTATGAACTCATTTTCAAAAAAAAACTCACTTATTTCTTTTCCTGTCTTACTTAACTATCTGTCCTGTATATCTGACCCAATGTACCTCTACATTATCATTCTGAAGCACCTCTTTATCTGGAAGTACCTCATTGTCTAGAAGCATCTTATTATCTGAAAGCACCTTGTCATTCAGAAGTATCTCATTATCTAAAAGTACCTTGTCATATAGAAATACCTCATTATCCTAAATTATAAGCTTAGTTCATTTATCATCTCTACCTTGTTCACCACTCTCACCTTGTTCACCAACTCTGCCTTTATCTTAATCTTCTATAGTTTTTTGCTATTTTGACTGCCCTCTTATTGAAGTTGGAAGCTATGAACTTACTAGTATTGATCTTATCTGAGTATGATGTGGTCTGCTTCTTGATTTATATACCTTTATGATCTGGTGAAGTCTGTCTGTAGTCTGCTTCTTGATTTTATACACCTTTATAATATGTGGTCTATCTATGATCTATTGCTTCTTGTTTTTATAGAACTAATGTGATTTATTCATGGCTTGGCACTAATTATTCATACTGGGATATATTTTGTTTATCTTAAGATATGATCTATTATCTTTAGGCATGAAGAGATTATAGTAAAGTGAGGTAGGAAAAGACAATTCTTCTAAATAAAGATATCTTTTTATATCTGTAATGTTCATAATTGATATACATATATAGATATCATCAGAAAGTCTAATAAGTAAACATATAGTTTGCTTTCTTACATTTAGTTAATATGACAATATAATGAGTTTAGTTAATATAATAAAGTATAGATATGTTAAATAGTATATATTAAGCAAGTATATTAAGTAAGTATGTTAAAGGCAAAAGTACAAAGTCAATCAGATAAAGAATTTAAAGAATTCCATTTTAGGCCAGTATGTTTCATAATCACAAACTTATTGTTAAAATTCATATTATTCTTCAAATTTTTCCCTACTTCAAATCTAATATCAATATGAAGCTTTCTTACTTATATTGTAACCTAAAGTACAGATCTGTCTAAGGATTGACTTAACATATCTGTAAGATGCATAATATACTTATATGATATCAGAATAATAAGTCTATTCTTAAATTTTCAGTTTTTTAAGATTTTAGTAACTTTAATATTATAATAATATTATCTAAATTTATCTATAATTTGTATGTTAATCTTGAATTCTATAAATATTTCAAGTTCAAGCAATCTATGTAAATAAACTTAGAAGATTTCAGAAAATTATGTTAATTATAAATATATAATTTAAGATAATATCAACAGTGATAATCTGTTTTCAATTTAAGAATAAGAAAGCTCATAATTTAGTAAAAATAACAATTCAATTTAAGAGGAAAGATAATTGTTCAAAGAGAAATACAATTTAATTCAAGATTAGAGAAACCTATCTACTATATTAGAGTTTGGTAAAGATCATATTATCAATAAAACTAACTAGTGATCAGATACTCAATAGAAGGAAGAACTTATATTATATAATAAATTTATTTCTAAACTTGGATAAGTATGAACAAATCATTATATCCTTGAAAGAATGATAGAGTAAATTGGCTTACAAATCTATTATTTTGAAGTGGAAATATATCTCAAAAAATTGTAGATAAATATCTTAATACATTTGCAGATAGAAAAATTTCAATAGTGAATGAATCTCTTTAGTTTACAAACTCAAGAAAGAAGATAAAGCTTTTAAATATAGTAGTCAAAAATGGAGTAATATATAATTAAATAGTTAATATTCCTGTTAAATCAATAAATATTCAGTAATTCTCTTTTTCAAATTAGCTCTTCAATTATAAAGTTTTTAAAATCATTTATATGTCCAAAACTTGGACTGATGAATATATACTATATTGGGATAGCAACTCAATATGCCAGCATGTGATCTTATGCCATTCTATCAGATTTATATCATTCATCAGTAAAATATGAAATTTGCAATCTATGCAACTTCAATAAAATGCCCCTCTCTTTACAATAAAGATTATGAGCTCCACTAGTACTAAGTGGCTATAGTAAAATACCTCTTTAAAATACACTATGCTAGAAATATCTGATGATTAGTCTAGCAATATAAGCATAGAAATAGATATATCAATTATGAGAATTTTACCAACTATAGATATAACCTCAACAGATATGGGAAATACAGTCTCAGTTATTAGTGTAAATACAATCAAGAGGTCTATTCTAATCTTTGATAGGAGAGACTATACCATTTGGGTATTTCATATGATGAATCTTCTTGATGAATGTAGCTTAGCAGAGTATATAAAGCCATAAGTACTAATTCAAAATTACAACCCTACAAATGATTGGTGAGTATTATGTAAGATCACATTCATATTATTGAACTCACAAATGAAGCTCATAATGTATGCTACAATGACATATAACATTTGGGAGATTCTATATACTCATTATGTATAAGCATTTGCATCTAATTGATTCTATCTGAAATCTCAATTATTCAATATATAAATGAAGTCCAAGGAGTGTATCCATAATTATGCCAATCTTATTAATGATCTGGTGAATCAAGTAAATTCTCTCAGTATATCTGCAGGTTGTATCAAAAATGAAGATAAGGTTATAGCACTTATTAGAGGACTTTCATATACATATAATATCATAGTAGTAGCTATATATATATATGAGCAGGAGACTTTCAGATTATGCCCATGTGATAATGAGTCTTATGAATGAGAAAATGTACTAAGGAAATAATACTGATGATGATGAAAATACCTTCTATAGGTCCCATAGATATGGTGCCAAATAAGGTCAAAAGTACAGTTAATAACAAGGTCAAAGGAGACAAGCCCAAACCCAAGCTCAATAATGTAATAACCAGTCCAGCCAATCAACCAAGTATGATTGTTACTGTAAATACTGTGGCAAATATGGACATAGGAAATACCATTACTATAACTGAAAAAATGATAAGGAGAGTGATGAAAATAAGTGACAGTGTGGAAAAGGCCAGTATTGAAAAAGTGGGAATGGTAAAAAGAACTATAGAAGGAAGTATAGCAATGCAAATACTGGTGAAACTGATGAAAGCAATAATCTATTTTTTGTACAAGCCATTAGCTCTACTACTAATTCTACTAGTGTGAGATCTATATCTACAATGAGCAATTTCACTAGCACCAAATCCACCAACCCATCATCTATGAATCTCAGTCAGCAAAATACTTTTTGGCTGATGAAAAGTAGTAATGATATCAATACTATCAATAATCATATATTCTTTAAGTATATATCTATTAGTAGTAAATTTGCCAATACAGCTAATGATAATGATGTCTGGTTAATAGATTCTAGAGTTATGCAATATATGGTGCCATACAGAGAATAGTTCTTTATATATGAGCCTTTCAAGTATCCTGTACCTATTAAGTTAGGAGATATCTATGCTCAAGGAAAGGAAAATGTGGGGATACATCTTTATAGAAATATTGTCAAGTCTACTGCTCCTCTTGGGGATATACTGTATACTCTAGAGATCAGTAAGAATCTCTTTTCAATAGGAAAGATGATATCCTACAGCAATCTTGGAAACAACAGTCCTCACATTCACAATAGATGACAGACTCATCAAGGCCTGGGACTGATATGTGGAGCAGTTTTTGTGAGGGTTAGACAATCTTTTGTAAGGGTTCAGCAGTTATTTTGTATAGGTTGGGCAGTCTTTTGTGGGGGGTTGAGCTGGCAGCTGAGTGCCTCTTCTGTAGCACTAGTTTAGCCATTATGCTGGGCCCTACCAGCCCCTTACCCCTGTTCTGCGACCACCAGAAGTACCCTTTGACTGCCAGAAGTACTCTCTAACCCAGACTCAGACTCTTTGACAGCTTGGAGTTATCTCTTTGCTACTAGTGGAGGGCTGTAAATTTTGTATACTCCCTCTGCCAACCCCCCTGACTTCTGGCCTAGACATAGACTACTTGGGGGTACTCCATACTGCTGGTAAAGGGCTATAAATTTTGCATGCTCTCTCTACCTACTCTACCCCCTTCACTAATCCTCCCATCCTGGATACTTGTAGCTTAGAGCTACCCCTTACTGCCAGTGGAGGGCTGCAAATTTTGCATACTCTCTCTGCCTACCCCACTGATCTCTGGCCTGGACACAGGCTGCTTGAGAGTGCCCTATACTGCTAGCAGAGGGCTGCAAATTTTGCATACTCCCTCTGCCTATCCCACACCCTCCACCAACCCCTCTGTCTCAGACACTTGCAGCTTGGAGCTACTCCTTGCTTTCAGTAGAGGGCTGCAAATTTTACATGCTCCCTCTGCTGACTCTGCACCCACTGATCCTGCCCACTGACCCAGGTACTGATAGCTTAGGGCTGCCTTTTGCTGCTAGTAGAGGGCTGCAAATTTTGTGCACTCTCTCTACTACCACCAACCCTGCCAAGAACTGCCCCACTTGGGCTGCAAACTCCATCCTGAGTCCTAAATTTGTTTTTCTTTTTTATTTTTAAAAAAGTATTAAATAATCCACAAGGCCAATTAACTTATCTGTGAATCCCAGAACCCACTGAATTTCAGCAGCCTGAGCCCTATCAAGATTCAGACACTTATATGCTTAGATTGTCTAAGTATTCAGTATACACCTCTTAGGGGCAATGAGATCTATCCTACTTGAGAACACTCACTCAATAGGAGCACTGGTGGTAGGAATTGCCAGATAGTCCAAAGCCATATTATACAGGCTGGGGAAGTCCATTTGACATAGCTGTAGCCCCATGCTCCAGTGGGTAGAGCAGTGGTTAGAATGATAGTTAGGTTGATGAATTAAATTAGCCCAACACAACTAATCACCTATCTGACAACCCACCTTCCACCAGTTGAGTACCTCCACACCTTCCAGCAGGACTATGTGGTCGCTGGTGAGATAAATGGTGAGTTCATTTATTGACAGCAGCTCTTCTACTGATGGCTCCCACTTTCTCTTTCTGCTGATTCCTTAGTATATTTGTCCAGACTTTGGCCAGAACCTTGTGGTGGTGTATAGTTCTGGTATGTTTTAATTATAGCCTTCTTGATTCCCTTGATGCAGTACTGCTTCCAGCTCTGATCTTTATAGTATTATAGCTTTAAGCATAGGTCCAGTACTGTTCAGAGAAAGAGAGTGAGTTTTTGCAGAAGTTTTTCTGTTTTAGAAGAGACAATAGCCACATGCTGACATACCTATACTGATTGAGTATATGGCAGTATCTGTTTTGAAGTAGTATTTTCTGAGCTTACTTAGAGCAACCTCTACAGTATCTCTCTGATCCAGGCTTAACTATAAATTACTGTAACCCTCCAGCCTATTCTTGAGCTTATCCTCTAGCTGGTCAATCAGAAGATTGTATACTAATATTGCAGAGCTTATTGTTGGGGTCATTTGTTTGACTACATCCTTTGTACAATCATCAAAACACTAGTAGTTATGTGCAGTGAGATATTATATTATATAGAGACAGACAAAACAAGTATTGGGTCAGAGTAATCACTACTTACTTTCAAAACTTTGACAACATTCCTAAGTATGTCTCACTCACTTTTACCTAGAGCCTTGCCCCACATTTCCTTGTTAGCAGCAATCATTTTTTTTTTTTTTAATAAAAAAAAAAATCTTCAATTATCTAAAACAAGTTACTTCAGCCAATTGAAGAAAAGGATGCATACTACAGCAAACTCCAGTACACAATAGATCATTGTAAAATATTGAGTTCTAATATATATAGACATCCAATATAAGCTCTTTCAGGGCTAAACTAATTACCCTATACTGTGCAGAAAATTTGTCTTTTCATTGGGGGATGATTGGACTGATACAAACAGTTTGTATAGCTTGGAAACTATACTCAGGGCTCCTCCTCTCTTGGATGTTTTGTCTAAATATGTAAGATAGTCCTGAATAGTGAGGTTCAGTATATAGGCCTGGCATTATACATAGTAGCTTTCTATACTAAAGACCACATTTTTCTAATTAAGGCTGGCTGCTAAAACTTGAAAAAATGTTAAGTTGTTTGTGGTATTGTCTGTCATAATGACCAAAATCTGTACTTGAAATATTCAGTCAGTAAACTTATGTGAAAATAAATAACCAATAAAATCTGTTTTGTTTTAGAACTTCTCTCAAATACTAATCTGATGGCAAGCTCCCCTTTTTTACCTTAGTTATGATTCCAAGCTCCTAGATATAACTAATAAAAACATCTATAATATTATCTCCAGAATGAGAGCCAGCAAGTTTGATAAAGTCAAGGGTGAGAGATTTAAGCTGCCAATCAAGATCAATCTAATGACTGATAATGCTCAGAAATGAAATTACATTTGAGAATATCTATGTATCAATTATAAATGAAATTTTGCCTGCCAAATTCTGCTAATTGTATGTGATATTAAATTTGTGAGCTCTTTATAAATATATATATATAATTTAGCTTATAAAGATCATAGTACTGCTTTTATTTATTTGTTTTACCTGAAGTGTCTGGCAGAGATTGTTGTGCTCCTTCCTATAGGCCTACAGGATATCTTTACAAATAGTGTCAGCACTTGGCAAATATAAACCATATTTGAGAAGACCAAAGATACTATGCAATTAATCACTCTCAAAGGTTATAAATGGCTAGTCTATATATACAATCTAGTAAATAAGCCAATTTCGAAATTCTGCCAAAGAGGATGGCTAAATATTTTTGATTAAATGGGGTTGTTGATCTAGAAATGATCAGGCAATCAGATAAATGTACCCACTGGATATCAATTTTATTTGTCTATATATTCTTTTTGATTTTGTCAGAGTATTTGTCTTTTATATATCAATACATAAAGTTGAACTACCAAGCATTTTGAACTTCTGGCTGTATAGTTTATTGGGGTGGATAAAACAGTATTATATATATATCAAACAAAGTATCAATTATATCATAGGTGTGTTTTTTTTTTTTTAATTTTTTACCTGTAATAGTTACAAATAATATCATCTCTTATCTTAGTACAATATTACCAGATTTCAGAGCAAGGAATGTGTGGAAGATGTGGAACTATTGGGTATGTTTGACTTGAAGTATATATTATCAGAACTGTAAACTATTGAAGACTGATCTATCAATATGTATTTGCATATATATATGTATGTATTTACATATGTATGTATTATATATGTAGATGCATCTGATATATGAGTCATATAGAGGATTCAGATTAGAGGATTCAGATTAGAGGATTCAGATTGAAGGATTTGGTTGAAGGATTTGGTTGAAGGATTCAGATGATAATTTGGATTGAAGTATTTGAATTGGAGGATTCAAATTGGAGAATTCAATTTAGAGGATTTGGATTGAGTTATTCAGATTGAGTGATTCAGATTGAGTGATTCAGATTGAGTGGTTCAGATAGGGTAGTTTAGATGGAGTAATTCAGATAGGTGATTTAGATAGGACAATTCAGATGGAGTGATTCAGATTAATCTAAGTTGATTCAGATGGTTTCAGATTTGAGATTTGGATCAAACTATCATGTAATAAATTAAATCTGGATTTGATTCTAATTGAATTGTTTGGAGCAATAGTCTTAGTAAGTATATTATATTAATAAAGTTACTATCTACTCCATCTAGTTACTTCTAACTAATGAGTAATAATAAGAGCTGATGACTACTAGCTCTTACTCTGATATTTGCTATTCTTTTTAAACTAAATAGTCTCTCTAGCTTCTGATCTTATAAAATTCTCCTTTAATACTTTATACTAAAATCTCCATCTTATCTCTCCAAACTATTATTCTGCTCTATTCTTTTATCCACTTTTATTTATTTAAATCTTCTTTATAGTATATATTCTATAATTGAAAAAGATCTAACTTTAAACTTTTTAGCCAGGTAAAAATATATTAATATCTTAAAGAGTACCTCAAATAATTTATATTTAGTAAGAAAATATTATTTATACTCTTCATAATAAAATATTATTATGACATCCTTTTAAAGTTTCACAATCTTCTGATAATACTCATAATATAGTTTTTGGAGAAATGATACTAGTAATATAGTGAGTGATGAGTATTCTGAGATGTGTAAGAGGGAGAGAGTAATACCTTTCTCCCATACTATTCATGTAATACTAACTTTAAAACACACTTTTGAACCATTTATTGGAGAAAGATAAAAAGGTCAAGGCAACTAACAAGCAAGCTGATATATATACTAGGTCAGGTAGACCTGTAGCTTTCAACTGGTAATATATTAGATGAGGGTATAGACTAGAGATAAGATCTTTTGGTGGTCTGAGTGGACAGGACAGTTCAGGCAGTAGTAGCAGCACTGGAGGAGGAGTGAGAGGGCAGAGAGGAAGGAGATTTGCTGATATGCTGAAGGCTGGGGGATGGTCTGTTGGAGCTCATAGCATATAGGCAGAGGGGAAGGAAAAGTAAAGAGAAGGGGAAGCAGGAGGTACAGCTCCTTAGCCAGTAGAGGGTAGGGCTGATAGAGTAGATACTGGGAGTAAGAGAGAGACTGCTGATGATATACCTTTCTCACTGATAACATTCAGGTAACACAAGACTCAGACAATACCTTCTGTAATGTTTTTGGTGAAAAGAGACTATCAATATAGATAGCAATAAGCATACTGGTGAGCATGTAAACCAGGGGGGCCACAGTGCCTTCAACTGGCAGCATGTTGGAAGAAGATGAGGAGATGGTTTGGAAATGCTGAAACCTTCTATAGTAGATTGTAGTATAGGTGGTGGAGGTAGGGGTGGACTGATGCAACAAGGAGGAGAGAGAATGACCTTTGCTAACAAGGTCAAGATCACCTTTCTCCTGTACAATTCACATTACACCAACTGCAAGCAATGGTTTTCGATATAACTCAGAGAAAAGGTACTATAAAAATGTCATTGAGCAAGAGTTCCAACAGGTATGCTGAGTCAGGTAGACCTGGGGCATTCGGCTGGCAGAATGTGGGGTGAGGCTATGGACTGGGGATGGGGACCTTTGGAGGGTCAAAGGGTGGAGAAGGCTCTGGAGAAGGACTAGTGTCAGGTGGAATAGGAGGAAGGCCTGGTCCCTTTAGCTTTGCAGACAAGGTGAAGGTGAGTGGATGGCCAGCTGGTACTTGGGCTCATGCTGCTGAGGGAAAGGGCAAGGCAAGTATCAGAAGGGGGAGTTGTACTCAGGTGGAGGATGCAAGCATAGGTGCTGGAGGTGCTGTGGCTGGGGAAGTGACTGTTAATGGGAGTATAATGGGGAATTAGGAAAAAAAGGAGATGTGATGGCTGATAGCAAGATGGGGCAGGGGTTCCCAATGAGGAAGGGGGACCTAGCAGATGGTGTGATGGGGCTGGTGGTGGCACCATTGCTCAAGAAGTCAATTTCTGAGTTTGTGGCTACCTTGTGCTTCTGGGGCTTAGTTGTGATAGCGAGGATGGTCCTGGGGCTTATCTCAAAGTAGGTAACTGGGGCTGTCTCAGTGAAGTTCCTAAAGGGTCTGGAAGGGGTTGAGGTGGGCTTTGAGGAGGCGGGCCCACTGGAAGAGGCTCTGAAGACTGGAGTGGAGGTTGGGGAAGTAGTGGTCTCCATGGTGTGCTGTCTGAGGTGGAACCCCAGGGTGGTGCAGCTGCTGGTAAAGGGGGTGCCTACAGTGATGAAGGAGGAGACTAGGAGGAGGGTGGAGGAGGTGATGGTGGAGTATGGCAATGTGGTGGATGTCAGCTTCCAGGTATGGGAGGGGACCTCCAACAGGATAGGTAATATGGATATCAGGATTAGACTGGCTGGAAGGGAGGCCATGGGGAAGATGAGTGACTGGCCCTCAGTGTTGATGTGAGGGGCTTTTGTCTGTAAGGTATCAAGAGTGAGAGGGAGTGAAAAGAAGGAGGAGGACTTGTTGGAGGCTCTGGAGGAGTTGAGTGGTGCTGTTCAGTGGAGGGTAAAGGCCTGGAAATTGTATGTGGAGTCGATGCATCTGGAGATTGTTGATGGGAAGCATATTCACACTGACAAGAGACAGTGGGAGAGGGCTCAAGGGTGCAGAAGGCAGAGGGAGTTGCTGGCAAGTATGGAAGGAGGAGCTAAGATGAAGACTGGGGGCCCTGAGAAGTCTGGGGGAGTGGAGGCAAGTATCTGGGCTAGCAAGAGAGGAGGAGATAGGGAGGAGGGCCTGGAAGGGGCTGAGAAGGTGCCACTCAAGGATCTATTTGCTGATGGTACTTTTGAGGTCTGGGACCTGGTCATGGATAACACTCCTCCTCTGATCAGGTGGGGTCCAGCTGCAAGGAGTTGGATAGCAGAGGACAAGCTGATGCAGGGTGCTCAGTGGGTGTATTTTGGGGTTCCTGATGTGGCAAAGGATGGACAGGTAGTGGCTGTTGGCAAGGATGAGCTGGTGGATGTCCCTGAGGAGAGATGGGATGAGACTGCCAGTATAGGGGCAGATATCATAATGCTGGATGTGGGAAGGCCAGGGACACTAGGAGGGAAGGAGGTGAGGAACCTGCTGTGGATGAGCAAGATAATGGATAACCTCATAGCTGAGGAGTTGGGAGAAGTGGACCTGCGAGTGATGAGTGAGGAGTATTGGGCAGAGATTCTGTATAGAGAGGGGGTAGTGGGGGCACTGAAGGCAGAGATCCTTGTAATTTTCCTGGAGGAGAAGAGATATGAGGTTGATAAGATGAGAGAGGCAGAGGTGGCAGTTGTTGCTGCTGAGCAGGCTGTCTACTGTTAGGCTGAGCATCATAGTTTGCAACTCTGGCAGGAGGTGTGTCTGGAGTATTATGAGGACTTCAAGGAAAAGGAGAATGGGGTAATGGCTGAACTTCTGGAAGTGTTGGAGGCACAGGCAGCTGAAGAGAAGGTGCTGGCTACACAACATGACTTGGACTTGATACAGAAGGAGTTGAATGCAGATTTGTAGAGGCTGTAATTGATATTCAATATTATTTCTAATGAACAGTACAACTAATATTTTCTCTCTGAATGTGAATGGATTGCAGGGATCTGGATGGTATAAGAACATTTTTACTTGACTTAAGGGATTGGAGGCTGATCTCTTTTTACTGCAGAATATATGGTGTGAGGATGAGGAAGATCAAGTAGAGTGGACTAGAGAATGGGAAGGAGCTATGCTTGGATTAGCAAAGTGGCAATTCTGGTAAGAAAGGGTAGAGGAGATTTGGGTAGAATCAGGAGCTGGGGTGACTGCTTGGTCTGGGGAGAATGGCATATGCCTGGGTGGGAATCAGTAAAGATTGGCTCCTGCTGCTGCCCTATAGTTAGGGGTGAGCAGATTCAGTAGATTAAGGATCTTTTGGAGAAGGGCATTCTCTTGAAGGAAGGCATCAATGTTCTGAGAGGTGACTTTAATATAGTGTGGGATCCACAGCTAGATAGAACTGATGGAGGGAGGAGTGTGGGCAGGAGGAGTGGTGGTCTGGATAAGTGGGAGGAGGCAGAGAACCTTAGCTCCTTAGGAGATATGGGTAGAACATGTTGGGGCAACTGGAGGGTCTATATGCACTGGGTGAATGGGCTGGATATGAGAATTGATTGGATTCTGACAGTTGAATATTGGGGTGTTAATGTTTGGAGGACTCTGAAGGTGGAGTGGTACTCATGGTCTGATCACTGGGGGCTGTTGGGGCAGGAACAGTTCAGGGGGAGTGGAGATGGACCCAGACATTGGCACCTTAACTCCTCTATGCTGGCTGAGAAGGGGTTGTGAGACCCATGGGTGGAGGAAATCCAGGAGAAGATCACTTACTGGATACATGAGGGTTTGTCTGTGGGTGACTGCTGGATGAGATTGAAGGAGGCTGCAAGAGTGTATTGGGGAGGAGCTGATAGGGAGACTGAGAGGCAGAGAAGGAAGTGAGTGACATGTGCTTCTAATAGGCTGATTGGATTGCAGATGTAATGGGTCAATTTGCTTTCTTCTGAAGGGGTGGAGGATTGGAGGTTAGAGAGGGCAAAATTGGAGGTGGTGGAGTTGCAACAGATATTGAGAGAGGAGGAGAAGATTCATTTGAAAGGAATGGCTGCCAGACTACAGTGGCAGGGGCTTGAGGAGGACGAGCAGCCTACTAGGTACTTGTCTAGGCTTCTCCAAGCTAGGAGGGTGTGATATCATTGGGATAGGGTCTTGGATGCTGAGGGGAAAATGGTGCATAGCATGTAACAGATCTTGGAGATACTGAAGGAGAGATGGAGGGGTCTGTGGAGTGAGAAGGAAGGGAGTGCAGATGAAGGGGCAATTGGTGATACACTGGAGGAGTGAGATCTGCCATTAGTAGAGAGACTGGTGACTTGATTGTACCAGTCCAAGAGAAGGAGATCCAGAGAGTCCTTGTGGCAACCAAGCTTGGGACAGCACCAGGAGAAGATGGGTTGCCTTGGGACTTCTGGAAGAAGATGGCGAAGGTCCCTGGAGTGTTGAGAGAGATGGCTGCTCTCTGTGACCATGTTCTTCTGAATGGCAAGTGGGTTGGAGAGCAGAATTTGGGACTGGTGGCCTTATTATACAAAGACAAGAGGAGGAGGGAGGACTGGAAGAATTGGTGACTGATCATGCTTCTGGATATGGATAGGAAGATGGTGACTAAGATGATTGTTGCAAGGCTACAGAGAGTTGCCCAACAGGTATTAGGTGAGGAGCAGCAGGGCTTTGTAGGAGGTCAGCTTATAAGAGATGGGACTGCCTGGGTACACAGCATCATTGAGGGGACCTGGGCTTGTAGACTGGATGGTAGACTGGTCTTTCTGGACCAGGAGAAGGCCTATGACTGTGCTCGTCAGGTTTGGCTGGGCAAGGTGCTAAATAGAATTGGTGTCCCCCCATGATTTTGGTGTAGAAGGTGGGGGCTTTTGCTGATGACATAGTAGTTGGACTTGGCTCTGTGGTGGACATGGAGGCACTTAAGGAGACAGTGGAATGGTGTGAGGCACACTCTGGGGCAAAGCTCAACTGGCATAAGTGTGAGACAATGGTGCTAGGGAATGGGCTAGTGGGTGGGAATATCATTGGAACAATTGTCCCTATAGGAGAGGTGGTGCGGTATCTGGGCACCTTCCTTTCAGTATATGGATCTGTCTTGCCATGAGGGTGGTGGAAGAGGAGGGTGACTGTTTGTGGGGAGGCCCTTAGAGGTTGGGGGGGTCGCCATATCTCTCTGGCAGAGCAGGTGTTGATTCTGAATGTTTACTGGTTCCCCAAGCTATGGAATGTAACCTACTACTTAGACTTCCCAGCTTGGGTGATGAAGAGGCTGATGAAGATGGCTAGAGATTGGATTTGGGCAGGGAGGGGGTCTCAGATCAGTTGGGATACCCTTGCAATACTGGTGACTAGGGGAGGACTAGGCCTTGTGGATTTCCCTAAGAGATCATACTGTCTGCATGCCTGGTGGTTGAAAAGAGCTGTTGAGCTGCAGGGTGGGGGTTGGGTGCTGCTGATGCAGAAGGTGGGGGAGATGAGATCCTCCCCTCAAGGGTCCTCAGGAGATTTGCTCTCTCTGGTGAGGCTGAATGGAAGTCAAAGGCTGTGGTTTAGGGGCTTCTAGTGTGGGGTGGTGGATAGAGTACACCAGATAGGTCTATGTTGGTGAGGCAAAAAGGGGGAGATGCTGTGGGATCCAGCTATGTGGGGATGGGACAGACTGCTTCTGGGGGGTGTTCCACTTGCTGAGTTCGATTTTGGGGATAGAGTGGAGTGTCAGCAGGGTCTTGGCCAGGATCTTTGGCCAAGTGGCTGGCAGGCAGCAAGGATTGGCAAGGAGTGGGACTGGGCAGATATCTGGTCATGGTGTGCTGACGTACAGAGATGGCTTTCCCAAGTTCTGGGTGGTATGGTGGTGGATGCTGCAGAGGAACATTATGTTGAATTTCCATACTGAGCATTTGGTAGAAGGTGGCCAATTGGATTGTGAGGAGTGCTATGATGTGGGGCAGGTTGGGAGATTTGTGCAGATGCCTGAACATTGGCTGGGAGAGTGTGTGGTTCTGGGGAATTTTTTGATAGTAGTAGGGAATAGGCTGGGTGTGGAAAGGAGGCTGGATGGAGAGAGAGATTGCTGGGAGGATTTGAAATCTCAGCTAGTGGGTGGGGTGGGCAATGGTTGGCTTACTGTAGGGTGGGTTTTAGCAGTATAGATAGGACTGGCTGGACATTGGCTCTTTGTTTTCAAGGAGGGGTGACAGATGGGTTTACAGGAGAAGTTGTTAAGGTGGGAGGGGTTGATGGGGGATCTGCTGACTGGGTGGTGGGTGGGTTGGGGTCCCCAGGGTAGGCAACATCACTGTCTGGTGGAAGGGATCTATAAATAGAGTAGCAGGCAGGTGGAGATGGTGTTAGAAAAAGTGGTCTTTTATTGAGTGAGAGTAGGGAGGGGGGGCCCCCCTAGGGGGATTGGATAGGGTTGGGCACTGTGCATTATTTAGAAGATAGACAGGTATGTTAATAAGGAAGAAGTCTAAGTGACTATAAAAA
>RBNI01003556.1:0-15617 GCA_003990745.1 Jimgerdemannia flammicorona
AAAAAAAAAAAAAAAAATTATATATATATATATAATTAAAGTGATTTAGCTATTAAATTTATAACTAAGAAATATTATGAATAAAATTATATTTATTTTTTATTATCTATGAGAAACCTTGTATTCTATTATCTTAATAACATATCTTTCATTCTCACTATAATAAACTATTATACAGTACTGACTACTTTTATATATATGTAAATGCTGAGAACAAAGTAATAATTTTCTATAAATACATATTCTCTTACTATTTTCCAATACCCAGACAGAACTTGACAAATTTTCCCTATAGTATACAGCTTTTACAAATAGAATACCATATATCTCATACTGCTCAATGATTTTCAAAAAATCTTTAACAATTTGATTTAGTATTAGATCTTATTGTAGTCATCTGCTCCTCTCCCAGTTCTGATCAATTCTTGCCCTCTCTACTAAGAATACTCATCTCTACTAAATTGTCAAGGCTGTTGCTCCACCTGCTGTCTATTTCTCTGTCCTCTCCAAGGCCTGCTGTCAAGTTCTCCCTGAGAAAATCCATACTCTCTCCATCACTACCAAGATTGCTACTGCTGATGCTGCCACTATGGCTGCTGCTGCTACCTCTGCCTCTTTCCAATGTATCTGTACCTCTTTTGTGGCCCTTACCTCCTCTCACCTTCAGGATGCTACCCCTTTCTGTGACTTTACTATCTATAACATTCTCTCTGCTACTACTAATATTGATGCTATCTATCACTTCCCCCCTACCAGTATCTCTTTGTCACTCATCTTCATGAGTAGAAAATGTCATATACTATCACTACTGCTCACACCACTACTACTGCTCCTGCTTCCATCTCTCTGGAGGTCTCAGTCTCTAAAGCTAGATATTTGTACTGAGAATCATACTACTACTTATGCCAAAGTCTATTCCTTCACCACTGCTGCTACTGTCAAAGCCTCCACCAAGACCTTCACTAAGCCTAATAAGGCTACATCAGTCTCTTTCCAGTCACTCTCCCTAGCTAAGGTCTCTATCTCAGTTCTTCTTATCTCCAAGCATGGCTGTACTCTTAGTTCTTACTCTACTGGGGTGTGGCCTTGTGCTGTCTGCTCCAGTTGTCTCCACTATGCCTACTGGCACCTGGTTAAGTCTGTCTACCCCCACAGTGGTATTCCTCATCCTGTGGCTCAATCTGCTACTTACTCTCCTTCTACCTCCTCTGCTGGTTTCTCCTCCTCCTCCTCCATCCATGTACCTGAATGTAAGAACTGCATGAAGGCCTGTGGCTGCAAGGTCTGGTACTCAAATGGAGTCTGTTTAAGATCATCTGCCTTGTCCTCTTCCAAAAAGACCAAAGGAAGGAGAAGGCCTCCTACTCTTATACTTCTCCTCAGTATAGTTCTCTCTTGGTATCTTTATTTTATCTTAGATTCTGTTATTGCTTCTGGTATACCCTGAGTGGTTTCTTATTCAGGCTCTCTTTTGTCTTTCCCAGTTGCTTATCTTGAATTTTCAGATTTATTCTTCTTCTGGAGTACTTTTGTCTTCTTCTTTTTCTTCAGCTAACTGCTCCCTTTCTCCCCTTCAAGTCTTTGCCTTATCTTTGGGTCCTTGCTTTGTTTTTTCTGCAACTTCCTCCCAATTCTCCTTCACTGAACTGGCTCATCTTATGTACTTTTATCATGCTCTTGACCTAACTATCTTCTTTGAAGATTGCAGTAAGATGCTCTCTCACTATTATGTCTCCAGTAATTGGGTCCTCTTCCTAACATCTCTTCATATTACATATTTCTTGACATGGCTTGCTCACTATTTGTCTCTGAATACAATCACTCTTATTTGGTTTTGAACTATACTATATGTACTATACTTAAATTAGTCAAACAATTATCTTTATATTTACTCACAGTTACTAATAAGAATCAGAATTGTGTACTTATTTCTAAGTCACTCTATCTTGATAGCCTTTCTGCTCTCCTTTATGCTATGGCTTATAAGTCTAGTGCCCTTGGATTGGATGAGATTCTTACTCTTCTTCAGGTCTCTCTGGCTTATATCAGATTGCTTTCAGACTCTCTGTTCACAAACCCCATTTTTAGCTTCTTCTAGGACTCTTTATTCTCTCTGGATATTTGTCTTCTAGTTTTCTATACTCTTCCTAAATTCTACAAGCCTATCATGGCTTATTATTCTATTATGGCTACTTTTAGTTCTCTTACTACTGAAATCTTAAAGTAGTTATCTCAATTCTTCCTCTCCTAGATGGTGCTTCTTTAATACTATCTTGGGCCTGAGTAGACTATTCTTCATGATACTCAGGAGCTCACTCTCTTTTGTTCTAACATTGTATCTGTTTATCATTTTTCTCATTTGGCCTCTAGTGATTTCTCTTCCTTCTATACTGCTATTCATTTTGATGAGATCAATGATTGTCTTTACTTCTTAGGTTCTATTGTTTTTTCTTTAGATTCTCTGATTTCATTGACCTCTATCATTGAGCTTGCACTTCTCATCTATGGTTCTAATTATTTCAAGTCAGTTCTTGGCTCCTTTTACCAGACTTCTGATATTGCCATAGAAATGAATTATGTTCTCACTCTTGCCAATCTCATTGGCCTGGCCCATGCACTATATGTAATACTTAATCCTTCTTTACCACTTTCTATTATGTTCTGGGCTAAGAATATCTTTTTTTACTAATATATTGATGACTTTATTATTCTTGCTATTACTGACATCAATATTTCTAGTGTATTTTGTAGTATCTACCCTCTCTAACATTCTATTATATAGATGTATAGTATGACTAATATTTTCTTTTTAGATCTTTTTATTTCTCTCTCTCTTTTCCAAACTATTGTTTATTCTTATTTCCCCTATTTCTAAGAGTTCTCTAACTTTTGTTCCAATTATTCTTATTACACTCTTCTTGAATATACTCATAATGAGGTTTATTATCTTGTACTCTGCTGCTTCTATCATTCTGACTGAGTGTCTGCTGTTTGAGTTCTTGGCAATTTTTTGGTCCATCACTATAATTATTCTATTTCTATCATTTATAATCTACTTACTTCTATCAAATGGTCTATTGTTTACTCTTTCCTTCTCTCTCTCCTTTACTCCTTCTTCCTTCCCTCTCTCTTCTCTTACTCACTCTATACTTTTTCTTCTTTCCCAACTCTAACATTTGATTATACTTGCTGGATTGTATAATACTCTGATACTATTCTGTACTCTTCTCTTTTATACCATAGACTTTTGTCTCCTTCTTGGTACTCTCTGATTGCCAAATTATAGGTTTATTCTATTTCTTCTCTAATTCATCACTCTCATTTTATATTTTTATTACCTTCTAATATCTTTAGTTCTTCTAAAGAGGATTATAAAACATCCTTGCCCCCTCTGGGATCTTATACTCACTCTGGGGTCTCAGCCTTCACTCTGCTCCCCTCTGCTGCCTTCAGTCTCTCACTTCACTCAGGGTTATTGTAGCTTCCTCTACTTCAGTCTCATCTCTCACTTATACTTACTCCTCCAGAGTCTACAGATGTTTTTTAATCTTGATTTGGATTTTTTTTGTTTGTATTTATTTATAATTTTTATCCTATAACTAAGATTGGCTCCCTCTTTATCTCCACTTATCTCTGGTAGTCATATGGTTCCTACCTCAGTTACTCCTATATTGTGTCTAATCTTTCTTTTTGGGACTTTATATTTTATATATAAGGACTATACTTTTGTATGGCTATAAACAGCTGATACATTTTCAGTTATATTCTTTATTCATCTCTTTTATATATACCTTTTTATATATCTTCTATCTGTTTTGATACTGACTCTAAATTTGTTTTCCTGGCTCTAGTTGAGCCTTTTTCCTCTACTAATTTTTTATTTTTAACTTTAAATAAAGATATATATTTTTAATTTATTAGTTAATAAGTATTAAGTTCTAATATAATGGATTTATAACTTAAAAAATATATCTTTTAAATTATTTTTAATATTAAAGTAAGTAATAAAATATACTTTATAATTATAACTAAAGATATTATTATTAAACTATTAAAATAAAACTAAAATATAATTTAATATACATATATCTTAATACTTTATTATTAGAATACACTTATTTTACTAAGCTTTTCTGATTATTTTAAGTTATTTATAAGTTTAAAGTATAAAGTTTAAGCTATCAATTATAATATTAAGTTAAATTTAAACTATATATTATATTACATTTAAATACATTTTATTAATTAATTAAAAATATAAATTTAAAGTATATAGTAATTATATATTTTATACTTTTAAGATAAATACATACAACTACTAAATCTTTTAAAAAATATATTATTTGATTATTTATAGTATATATTATTTAAATAAAAAATATAAATAAATTAATTAATTATTATTTAATTTATTATGATATCTTAAATATTATTAAAAATCATTAGAAATTTTAATTTATAAATGACAACTTTTAAAAGAGTAAACCTCTATATTAGTAACTAAATAAAAATATCAGAGTATAAAATGTATAATGAAATTAAATTAACTTAGTAATGTTTTACCAAAGTCAAAATTGGTCTGACTTCTATCATATTTGGTCCAATATATGCTGCTGCCTAAAACATGCCCAACCACCACTATGAAATATGCCAACCAACCTGTCTAAAACTCACAAGATCCAACCTACTACCTTAAATAGAAAGCGACCAAAGAACAAAGACAAAGGCCAAGTGATTCAAATAGAATTAAGGAGTGAAAAGAAATGTAAACTCTCAGATAGTGAGGG
Organism: Jimgerdemannia flammicorona; assembly: GCA_003990745.1. Lineage (NCBI taxonomy): Eukaryota > Fungi > Mucoromycota > Endogonomycetes > Endogonales > Endogonaceae > Jimgerdemannia > Jimgerdemannia flammicorona. The sequence continues at coordinate 4,788 of RBNI01003556.1, forward strand.
AGCTGATGAAGATAAATAGTGTAATATGCTGGCTCAATAGAGGCAAATTATAAGGTTGGGGAGTTGATGTAGTTTGGCTTGAGCCACCAGTTACTTTGTCAAAAAGCAATAAAATATTCTAAGATTCCTGAGGTCCTTGGTGTTTAGTGGTATAATAGTCAAAGGCTGGATATCTGCAAGCAATTTGTATGTCAATTTCCTAATTGGGATGGTTCTCTGGGTATAGTGGTGATTTGTATGAACAGATTTCCTTCCTGGATCAACTAGGAATGGCAGAATTTGTGTGTTGCATGAGTGGTTTCCTTCTTGAGTAATGGGGGATTTCTGTATAGCGCGATGATCTCTGTACATGATGGTCTGGTAATTTGGCAGTTTCTCCTTCTTGAGTGATAGGTGATCTCTGTATAGCATGATGATCTCCAAAAGTATGCGATTTCTGGTGAATGCCTTGATTTGGCTCACTGGGAATTATACTGACATGGTTTCTTTTGTACTAGGCTCACTGGGAACAATGGATAACTCAGATAGCTCTTCTGGGAATATGGGTGACTAGAAAATGGTGGATGACATGAAATAGCTTCAACTGGGAATATTACTCAGATGGCATGAGTTCTTCTGAATTAGGTTCTTCTGGTAATACAATGGCATGGATTCTTCCTGAATTGGTGGGCTTCTGGGAATGCAGATAACTTGGAAATGGCAGCAAAGTTCTTTCTTGAACTTAGGTGGCAAATCTTGAGGCTTTGTATCGGAAAGTGGATCAGAGTGGAAAAAGGGAACCAATGCTCACAATCTCCTAGTAGTGGCTATAGAGCAGGTGTTTCTCCTAAGTGTTGCAATCCTTCCTGGATCAAGTGGCTTTTGGCAGGTATATCCCTTGAAGTGTAGTAGGCAGACTTGTCTTTTGCTTTTTGGATTCAATTTTCAGACTCGTTTTTTGTATTGAAAAGTAGACCAGAGTGGGGAAAAGGGACCAATACTCAATCTTTAGAGGCTTCTTTGGTTTGCTTCAACTTTTCGGACTGAGGTTTATTTACTCTTGTCTCTGGGGTAATTTATACATTGTGGTTGCTATCTGGTTGCTATTTGGCTAACTATAGATTTGCTATCTATGGTGTATTTGGCTAGATGGTCACTATCTGGTGAACAGCCACTATCCAGGGGACAGCCACTATTCACATTATTTCCTTCTTTGGCTATCTGGTTATTTATACATTTTTCTGCAGCAATGGTTGCTGGTTACTATACTATACTAATGTTCACATCACCTGGTTAGGTTTTGAGATTGCTATGTTTTGTGGTTTATCATATCAGCCCCCACTAAAGAATAGTCTGTCCCAGACTGTTCTTCAGTCATCATCCCAATAAGCATAAGCTGCTTCTGCATCTATAGCTATTCCATCATCTTCATTATCTGTACTAGGGTCACTTCATTCTAGCTCCAGATCTTCTTCTTGTCCTTCAGGAAGCAGGATATCTACTTGTTGAAAAATACTCTGAAAGGTGGTCTCATTCATCTGATGGATATCATTGAGGTAGAAGTGAGACTGCACCAGGGTCCCAACATTTCATTTGTACAGAGTGTAGATTCATTTGGCAGTTCTTGCTTCTCAGCAAGTTACTCCAGCTAGTCCTCCAATGGATGGCTGTTCTTCAAGTAATTGTCTAATGTTGTAGAAGGCCTATAGATGGTAGATCTGTAACAATCTTTGGGTGATGGCAAGGTTCTCTTGATGCTTCTGGATAAATTGTATTGAAGTTCCTTCAAGTTGGCAGAACTGGGGTAAGGGAACTAGTAGGGCCTGGAAGGAGCTGAGGACTAATGTCTGGAGGTACTGATCAATCCTTTGGCTCATGGTGTAGAGGGGAGATATAGTTTGAGGTGATTGATATGTACTGGTGTTGTCAGGGTTCATCCATCCATGCTTCTTAAATAGATACTGGTTCCTTTGATATTGTATATAAGATAAGGTCTACCCCATTTGGGTTCCAGTTTGGCAGCGAAGTTTGTTTCTATCATGCTTCTCCAAACCAGGACTTGATCACCAATCTTAATCTTCTGATCCTTCTGTTTCTGGTCATAATACTTCTTTTGTCTTTCCAGGACCTTAATAATCTGGATTCAGGCTTCATTTCGCAGCTGATTTCTCTTTTCAAGAAGCTTTCTGAGGTTCTCATGGTCAGCAGCTCTAGTCTTTTTGGCAAACATCATTTCAAAGGGCTTTTGTTTGGTTGATACAGCAGGGGTATTTCGAATTTCCCATAGGATCTCAGGTAAGCAGAGGTCCCAATTGGTAGAATTGACTTGGGTAAGTCCTTTCTTGATGGTCTAATTCATCCTTTCTGTCATGCCATTAGTCTGGGGGTGGTATGATGTGGTCCATTTGAGATGTATCTTGTGAATTCAAGCATAACTTGTAATTATGTTATTGATAAATTCTGTGCCTTGGTCAGAGATGAGTTCTTCAGGGGGTCCATATCTGAGTATGAGTCTATGGAGAAGGCCTACAATGGTTAGGGCATCTGTGATTTCCATTGGGAAAGCCTCAGGCCATTTGGTCAGATGTTCTAAAAAATAAGAATGTATTTATTTCTTCTTGGTGTAACTGGTAGGAGTCCAATTACATCTACTCCCCATCTCTGAAAGATGTTGTCTGGTGGTGTAATTGGTTGTAGTGGTGCTTGATAGTTCTTCCTTTCTTGGTACTTCTGGCAGGTGTTACATTTCTGAATGATGTCTCAGACTTATGCTCTGAGGTGGGGCCAATGTTGATATTGTTCTCAAAGCTTGTCTTCTGTACTTGTCTGTTCTTGGTGAGCTTTCTGTTATTCTCTTCAAATGAGATCTTCTTGTACCTTAATGGTTTGAGGAGCTTTCTTTAGGGTGTGGTTCCTTGGGACACCCTTCTTCTGGTTTATTGGGGCTGACAGAAAAGTACATCAACATTGTTGTGAGCTTTCCCTGCTTTGTGGATAATGGTGATTTTGTAATCCTGAAGGATAAGATTCCAGCAGGCTAAGATTCTAGTGGATTACTTACATTAGAATAACCATTTGAGGGCTATATGGTCTGTGATCAGAGTGAACTTTTTTCTGATAAGGTAATGCTTGAACAGAGTGACTGCCCATATGACTGCAAGACATTCCAATTTGGTGCTACCATAGTTCATTTGCTGCTGATTGGTAGCTCTGCTTGCATAAGCTATCACATGGTACTGTTGATTGGGTCCTTCTTGGGCTAGAACTGCTCTGAGGCCATCTTTAGAAGCATCTGTATACAAGATGAATGGCTTCTGTAGATTGGAGTGCACAAGGATTGGTACTGTAGTCATGCAGTTCTTGAGCTCTTTGAAAGCTTTTTCTTGTAATTCTGTCCATTTGAAGGGTACTCCTTTCTTGAGAAGGATTCGGATTGGCACAGTGATTTGGGCAAAGTTTTTGATAAAACTTCTGTAGTAGGATACCAGCATCAGGAATGATAGTGTTTCCTATGGGGTTTTGGGTACTGGCCAATTGTTGATCTTCTTGGTCTTCTTTGGGTCTGCATAAGTTTCTTCTTTCGAAACTATGAATCCAAGGAATTCAAGTTTCTGTTTCCCAAAGTACCATTTCCTTACATTCAATCTCAGGTGGTTCTTATGGGTGAGTTTGAAGAATTCCTCTAAGTGGTGCAGATATTCTTCGAAATTTGCTGAATTGATGTTGAAATCATCCATGTATATAATCAGGCAGTAGTAGATCAAGGGAGCATACACTGAATTCATTATTCTCTAAAAGGTGGGGGGTGCATTGCAAAGTCCAAAGGGCATTCAGAGGTATTCAAACAGTTTTCCTAAAGTAAAGAAGGCTGTCTTTTGAATCTCTTTTGGGTCCATGGGGATTTCATGGAATCCTACAAAGAGATCTATACTGCTGAAGTATCTGGCATCTTGTAACTGATCCAGAAGGTCATCGATTCTGGGCAAAGGATAGGCATCCTTTTTGGTGACTGAATTGAGTTTCCTGTAATCCATGCAGAGTCTCTATCCTCCTTTCTTTGGTATAATAAGTATAGGGCTGGCCCAGGGGCTGGTAGAGGGTCAGATGACTCCATTGTCTAAGAGTTCTTAGATGTGCTCCTTTTTGAATGTTTTCAAGTAATGGGGTATTCTATAGGGTTTCTGCTGGATGGGTGTTGCATTTTCTGTATTTATGCTGTGGTGATATGATGGATTGTATGGCAGATTGCCATAATCAATAATGAAGATATCTTGATATTTGCTGAGAAGTTCCACTAGTTGTTGCTGTTGTTGAGGTGTCAATTCTTCTCCAATGTTGGTGGAAGGCTTCACTGTCTCCTGGGTCACAGAGGGGCCTTTCCTTTCTTCTGGGATCTTTTGTCATTTCCCAATAGGTTCAGTTCATAAACTTCCCAATGAGTTCGGTTGAAGAAAGGCACCAGGTGTCCTATGATGGTTCCTTTTGGCAAGATGATGGTTTCCCAACTTGGGTTGGTTGCTTGGGAGTGTACTGGATTCATCTTGTCAGGGAATGTGTGTCTGTTCTATATCCAGGTGGGGAATATCTTCTTTGGATTCAAAGAAAAGGTTTCTGGGGTCGGGTGGTGCAAAAATTTCAAAGGTTGTTTGTTCTCCAGGCTCCTGGATGAGATTCTTGTGTAGTCTGAGTGGTTGCCAGTATACTTGTTGGGGAGCATTCCTCTTGAGGTGGTTGACTTGAAGAAGATGTACTTCCTTCCTATCTGAACTTCCAAATCCATTGGCTTGTCTTGTTCCTTCAGTTAGTTCAGAGACTTCTTGTAACTGTGGGGTCTTGACTTTCATGAAGACTGCTTGGGCAATCTTCTGGCCTCTAATGATTTAGTGCCATTCTGCACTGCTGTTGTGTAGGATAACCTTGATTTCGCCTATATATCCTGGGTCAATGGTTTCTCCTTCTACAGTTATTCCTTGTCTGACAAGTCCAGACCTTGAGATCAGTTGAATATAAGCTCCTTGGAGTGGCTGCATGGCAAATCCAGTTCTGACCATAAAGGTTTTTCCAGACTTAATAGATTCATCCTCCAGGCTGTGAAGATCATATCCTACATCCTCTGGGTGAGCTTTGGTCGGGGGTTTGGCCTTGGGGTGCAGCAGGGCATACTGGGCAATATCCTTGCTGAGTTTGGGCTTTCCTAAGGCTGAAGCTCCACTAGCAGAAAGCCTCCAAGCTCTAAGGTTGAGGTGTGGCCATCTGGCTTCAGTAGAGGGGTCTCGGAGGTAGTTGATTCCCCTCCTTCCTGTAGGGTCAAGGGCTTCCATGAAGTTGGTGACATCTTCTGCCTATTCTTGGTGAGTTGCATATCTGATGAGAGCTAGGATGTCTTCTCCCAAATTATAGATTTTGAAGATTCTTTTTCCAGGCTTCTTGGTCTGGCTTTTTCAAATCTGGCTTTTTCGGATCTGGCTTCAATTATCTCCTCTCTTCAAGGTGTAGACTGCAACATCATGACTGAGATGGATCTTCTGATGTCTGCAGTCTCGGCAGTCTGGATGTCTTCTATGGTTGCAATATCCCATTGCTTGGAAATGATGTTCCTGGCTATTTATCTCTTATTGTCTTGGGAATTGATATCAATCTTGATCATAGGTTGGGAGAAGGGTAGACAAGAAATATATTTCCATTCAGGTAAAGAAGCCTTGTCCCCTAAATTGACTTTGTAACCTTGTGGTGACTTCTTGAAAGGTGGTGGACTGTGTAAGAGTAGTTGGGGGTTCTGGCCTCTATGGTCTCTGTCTTTCTTATTGGTCCAATAGATGACACTGATAGCCATAATCTTGGGGAGATTGGGTGTGGATATCTTCCTAGCTGAAAAGCTTTCTCTTGGTGGGTTTCTTTCTTGGGGATAATGGTGATTGTACTGAGTCCTTCTTCTGTATTCCAAGGGTCATTATCTTCAGGTGGTATCCAGTGAGGGTCATCCAGGGAATGAGTTTGGAGACTTCTTCTTTATCAAGTGCTTCTTGTTCAGGAACTTCTTGTTCAGAAGTTTCTTCTTCCTCAGATGATTCTTGACCCCAAATTTCTTGTACTTCCCCAGCTTCAGTTGCAGGCATTTCTGGAACATGTCTGCATTTCTTCTTCTTCCTTCTGCACTCTGGGCAGGCTGTCCCAGGCAATTTCCTTGTTCCCATGATCTCGGCAGAGTGCTCAGGACACTTGTGTCTTTTGAGGCAGGTAGGGCATCATTTGGCTTCTCCTACTGGCTCCAATGGTGATGGGGATGGTGTTCTTAGCCCATACATTGTCTTCTGGTCTGTAATCCACCAGGTTAATTCAGGAATTGAGTCTGGGATCATTTCCATCTTTGGATTCTTCCTCTTCTTCTGTAGTGGATTCTTCACTGCTGGCATATTCTTCCTGAATAGTGACCTTCTTCTTCTTCTTTGATTGCTTGTAGCTGGTCACCTTAACTCTATACTTCTTGCCTTAGTAATCAAACTTGAGTACTTGTTGGCCAATATCAACAACTGCATTCATTTCCTTCATCCAGTTGGTATCAAGAATCATATCATAGGTGACAGCTTCAGTGACAACAGCTTTGGGGATAGAGAACTGAATGTGTCCAAGGGAGATAGTGATATTTCATACTTCTCCAAGAGGTTGAGTTCGGGCTCCATCTGCCACTATAATGCTGAGGTTGGATGGTCCATCAATGGGCCTTTGAAGGGTATCCAGGAACCATTTAGCAATGACACAGATAGCTGCTCCTGTGTCTATGAGGATTTTTGCCTTTTGCCCTCCAATATCTAGGTGCTGACATACCTTTCAGCTGTCTGAACAGGGATGGGAACTGGTTCTTGCTGTGGGATTGGGACTCAGCAAGTGCTAGACCTAGTAGTTCTCAGCAATTTGTTTCGAACTCCAGCTGGTCTCAGTTACAGGAACTGCAGGAGGGGGACTTCTATTGTGGCCTCTTGAATGTTCTGCCAGGCTTCATTGTAAATGTCCCTAGGTATGGTCTTTGGAGTGTACTTCTTCTTGGGCCTTGGAGCAGCAGGTTCCCATTCTTTCTGTTTCATTTCTTTGTCTTCTGGTAGCAACTCATTTGTTTCAGGAACAAAAGGTGAGGGGGTTCAGGAGGTGTTTCTACCCTCTCCTCTTCGTGTTCTTCATCCTCTTCTTGGATAATTCTTCTGCTGATGTTCCTGGATGGTCTTCCCACAGGTCTCTTCCTTTTCTCCATTGGGTAAACTGTTTTTTGGGAGGTGATCTTAGTAGGGTATAAGTCTAGATCACTATAGTCTTCACTGTTGCTTGCTTCCTTAAAATCTTCCACAGGATGGGCTTCAGTCTTCTTGTACTGAGTGTCATTCCTTTGGTTTGGTGGTTCTAAGTCCCTTTGATTGCTTCTTTTGTTGTCATATTCAGTGGCATAGTGTCCAAATTGTCCACAGTAGAAGCATTGAACTTGGGCTCTATCTTGGACAAAATATCTTCTATATTCTTACTGATAACCCCTGTTATCTCTAGATGGATAACCTTGGCTCTTCTGTGGTGGGTATCCTCTATTGTCTTGGTAGCTCTGATTTTCATGTGTAGTGAGTTTTTCAATCTGTCCAACCAATTGGTCCAACTTAGAGCTGAGGTCTTGGATTTCATTTCTGTCCTTCTTTCTTCAGATCTTTCTTGTCCTTGAAGGAGTCCTTGTAGGGCTTTGACCAGGATGTCTTCTTTCTCTTCTTTTCTATCATGGTCACTCTAGGTAGTTCCTTGTCTGACATCAAAGAATCCTTAAGGTGCATCTACTTGCTCTTCAGACCTTCTGATACCTAGGGTGTGGATATGCTAGACAATGTTTAGAGGAATTTCATTCATGAAGGTCATTGGACCTATGATGTCTTGGTTGGTGGGATTCTTGAGCCATATGGCGGGTTTCATTTTCTGCATACTTTTTGATGAGCCAGTGGACCATGGCCTCATATTCTAGCTCATAAGATATTGCTGCATGTATCTGTCTTATTAGTTCTGAATCTGGGTTGTTTGCTGTTTGATGGAAAATTCCTCTGGCTGGTTCTCTGAGCTGAGCCTTGTAGATAATGATTTTTCTTTCATCTGAGAGATTTCTCAAGGCTGCAATTCTTTCAATTCTATCAAGGAATTCTTTGGGGTCTTCTTCTGGGTATCCTACAAAGATTGGCAGTGAGGTGGCCATTTCTTCATCACTTTCTTCTAATTCTGGTTTGGGTTCAGATTCTAATTCTGATTTGCTTTCTGAGCTATCACTGGAGATGAGAGTGCTTCAGTATCTTGAGGATGGTATTCTGGACCTTGGATGAAGTGGAATAAGTCTAGGTATTCTTATAGGAGCTACTTTGAACTCTGTAAGGGGTTGTGGTAAAGATTCTATTGGAGAGATTGGTGGGACTGGTGTGGGGCATCTGGCTGTAAGGTCTCGGGTTTGTGTGATAAGATCTTCTAGTTCTTGGGCAAGATCTTGAAAATCTCTAGTAGGGCTGTCTGTATTGTCTGATTGATCTGGTTGAAGATTTCTGACTATACTGCCTCCTACTTCTGATTGGGATCCTTCTGATGCTGGGTAGTCAGTAAGTCTTGATGTGATTACTTCTCTTCCTGTCCAAATGCTGGTGATAACTGGTTCTCCTATAGTGGCAGAGGTTGGTGTTGTATCAAATGTATCCAGTTTGACTGTGGGTTCTTGTGAGCTAAAAAGTCACATTGATTTTGAAATCTTCCCAGTTGAGCCCCCAAATGTAATGTACCAGCTCAATAGAGGCAAATTACAAGGTTGGAGGATTGATGTAGTTTGGCTTGAGCCCATAGTTACTTTGTCAAAAAGCAACAAAATGTTCTAAGATTTCTGAGGTCCTTGGTATTTAGTGGTATAACAGTCAAAGGCTGGATATCTGCAAGCAATTTGTATGTCGATTTCCTAATTGGGACAGTTCTCTGGGTATAGCAGCGATTTGTGTGAATGGATTTCCTTCCTGGGTCAACTGGGAATTGTAGAATTTGTGTGTAGCATGAGCAGTTTCCTTCTTGAGTAATGGGGGATTTCTGTGTAGCGCAACAACCTCTATATATAATGGTCTAGTAATTTGGCAGTTTCTCCTTCTTGAGTGATAGGCGATCTCTGTGTAGCATAATGATCTCCAAAAGTATGTGATTTCTGGCAGATGCCTCGATTTGGCTCACTGGGAATTATACTGGTGCAGTTTCTTCTGCACTGGGCTCACTGGGAATAACAGATAACTTGGATGGCTCTTCTGGGAATATGGGTAACTAGAAAATGGCAGATGATGCGAATCGGCTTCAACTGGAAATATTACTCAGATGGCGTGAGTTCTTCCAAATCAGGTTCTTCTGGGAATATGATGGTGCAGATTCCTCCTGAATTGGCGGGCTTCTGGGAATACAGATAACTTGGAAATAGCAGCGAAGTTCTTCCTTGAACTTAGGTGGCAAATCTTAAGGCTTTGTATCAGAAAGTGGACTGGAGTGGAAAAGGGGAACCAATGCTCACAATCTCCTAGTAGTGGTTATAGAGCAGGTATTTCTCCTAAGTGTTGCAATTCTTCCTGGATCAAGTGGCTTTTGACAGGTATATCCCTTGAAGTGTAGTAGGCAGACTTGTCCTTTGCTTTTTGGATTCAATTTTCAGACTTGTTCTTTATATTGGAAAGTGGACCAGAGTGGGGAAAAGAGACCAATGCTCAATCTTTAGAGGCTTCTTTGGTTTACTTCAACTTTTCAGACTGAGGTTTATTCACTCTTGTCTCTGGGTTAATTTATACATTGTGGTTGCTATCTGATTGCTATCTGGCAAACTATAGATTTGCTATCTATGGTGTGTTTGGGTGGATGGTTACTGTTTGGTGGACAGCTACTGTCCAGGGGAAAGCTACTGTTCACATTATTCCCTTCTTTGGCTATCTGGTTATTTATACATTTTTCTGCAGTAATGGTTGCTGGTTACTATGCTAAGCTAATGTTCACATCACCTGGTTAGATTTTGAGATTGCTATGTTTTGTAGTTTGTTACAATAGTTACATTAAAACTAACTTGTTCTTTGCAAGTCTCTTGTGTGATAATATATACTATATGTCACAGTCACCAACCAGCAACCACTTATGCCAGATTTGTATCACTTATACTAACAACTATATTGGTGTAGTCTGAGTGTTTGGTGCACTCTGAGAAATGATTGTGGCCTATTTCTCCTAGTAGTCATGATTTGACTTTGCATTTGATGGAGTTGAAAAGCTCTCTGAAACTTGTCGTCTTTTATTCACAGCCCCTCTTAACTCCTTCTCTATGTATAGGACTGGAGGATAAGGCCTGCAATGACCCTGTGATAAAAAAGGCCAGAACATCCAAAATAAGAGGTAAGCAAATCATTTGAATGGTTAGAGTATCAATTTCTATTCAGTAGTGCATTTTTAGCAATGAGAGAAAGGGGCTAGGAACCATAGTTATGTAGAGCTCCATATTCTTGAACATCCAGTTAAGAGAACATATCTGATCATTTGCAATGGTTTCTTCACTTCACGGCATCATCAATCTCAAAAAAGGCAATCTCAGAAAAGGCAATCTCAGGAAAAGCAATATTAGGAAAGGTGTTGAGGAATGAGCATAGTAGTGGCAAGGTTAGAGCCAAGAGATATTGGCATAAGGTATAAAACCTTCATCCATTCTATTTACCAGTTGCACTCCTAACATTCTATATCATGGCCTCATAGAAGCCCAAGACTGTCCTCATCTCACCCAAGAAAACTCCCTCTTTTTTTTTTTTTTTTTTTTTTTTTTTTTTTTTTTTTTTTTTTTTTTTT
>RBNI01003557.1:0-15617 GCA_003990745.1 Jimgerdemannia flammicorona
TTATAAATTATAGGTTATATTTTAAAATATTTTAAATAAGTTATAAATATTATGAATTGATTATAACTATTAAATTTAAAATTATTTTAATTTAATTTTAGTTTAAAAGATATAATTTTTTTTAAATGAAATATTAAATATATATCTTTAATATTTAATTATTATTATTAAATTAAATATAAATCTAAAAATAACCAAATTATTTAAATAATAAAAATGCAGGCATATTTGGCTACAAATTAATACCATTTAAGAGATACAAGTTGCTCATTGAGAGTCAAAGAGATGATGGTGGTGGTAATAGTGGTGGTGATAGTAATGGTAATAGTAGTAGTGATGATAGGGATGAGAGAGAATTCTGGCAACAACTTATGGTAGCCCTTCAGACCTTGGAATTCACAGACCTTATAGCTATATATGCAGTAGTCTTTTTGGAGCAGCTGATAGTAGATATAGATTGCTCACTCTGCCACCACTTGTTTACTTATATTTATTTAAATTTCCCCAGTATAACTTAATTCACCTTATACTTTTCTTAGAATCCACAGCTCTATGGCGAGATCTGCCAACTTTATTTGCAACATCTGGTCAAGATAAGGAAAGGCTGGTAAATGTTGTGAGGCATACCTTTGGTGGCTGAGCTGTTGAGTCAATGTATCATATGGCAGAGGTCTCAAAAGAAACAGAAGCAAGTCTTCATGAGCAATCTTGTGCAACTCATACAACTTATGCAACTTGTCAGTATGTAACTCATTAGCATGCAACTCACTCACTCACTCACTCATACTCTTTTTCTAAAATACCCATCTTTATGTTTTATTTAACTTCATTTTTTATGTAGTCTCTCCCTAAAAAACATCCATACCCACATGTAACCTGTCCGCATGCAACCTGTCTGCATACTTATCTCAGTCTCTCAGATCAGGACTCAGTTCTATTGAAAAGGAGAGTTCAAAGTTACCTGAGTTCAACCATATCTAATATCTGATCAAATAGAGAAATTTGAGGGCAAGATGTTCAGTATGAATAGTACTAGCATTGTTATCAAGGCTTGGGGATCTATATTCAAATCAGAGTCAATCATTTTCAACCAAGAGATTCATTGGTCAGCAAGAGTAACCAATGATGAAGAGAACCATATCATTATTAATAAATGTTGAGAGGTGGTTGTGATAGTGGTAAGGAACCTCTATAGTGACAACCTTCACTGCCACATCAATGAGATTTGTGAGGATTGTATCAAATACTGAGTAGCAGGAAAGAGGGGGTGAAAAAAGCAAGAAGGGGGGGTTTGGATGGGAATTGAGTATACTGCAACACTGGTAAAGAGTGGGTTCCAGGGTTTCAGAGTTCTGAAATCCTCCACACTCATCTCTCTTTTTTTTACTCCTTCCTAGATAAATTACACTCTTCTTCACTGACATACTCTTTATGATACAATTTTAGGGATGTACAAGATTCTGTACCCCTACCAGAACTTTAGAAGTACTGTTGAAGAGCAAACTACATGCAAGCATGACATGGTCTGTGTGGCAATAGTGGCTATGATCTGGAGTTCTTTGAGCAGATTGGTAGAGCATATAGCAGGCCAGCTTAATGGTAATCTTGGTATGGCTGTATGTATATTCTTAGTACAATTTAGCATGCCATATGAGGTGAGGAGCTCTACTTTTTTTGAGTACTACAGCTCAGGGGGTTTCTGTGGCCCAGGGGGTTTCTGCCCCCCTGCATGCAAAAAGAACTGACTGGTTGCCATCCATTTTGACAGGTTTCTAAGCTGGGGCTCCTGGGGCTAGACCAAGGGCAGACATCCACCAGCACAGCCTGACAGTATAAGGTCCTAGGCCAAGAGTTCATCCAACTGTATACTCATATTACATCAGGATACATTAGGCACAATATTTCTCTGCCCACACACACAGACAACAATGTCACTCAGATAATATTCTATATCTCAGAAAGAAAGGACCCAACCTGGAAGGATAGCAGTAGAGTCTGGTATGATCTCACTTATGGTTTTAAAGTCCTGTTTGCAGCCAATACAGCCATCCTATTCCAACTACATGACCACTATAGCACTATCACCTTTGAGGAGAGCTCAGACACAACAGTCATTATACTCATAATAGATGATAGGCTCATCAAGGCCTGGGACTGGTAGGTGGAGCAGTTTTTGTGAGAGTTAGGTAATCTTTCATGAGAGTTAGGCAATCTTTTGTGAGGGTTAGACAATCTTTCATGAGAGTTAGACAGTCATTTTGTATGGGTTGGGCTGACAGCTGGGTGCTTCTTCTGTAGCACTAGTTTAGTCATTATATTGGGCCCTACTAGCTCCTTGGCTCTGCTCTGCAGTACTGCTGGTATGGTACTGCAGCACAGAGCCAGGGTGCCTATAGGATCTGAATCTGTGGTGGACTTCGACTGCCAGAAGCACCCTCTGACCACCAGAAGTACTCTTTGATTCAGACTTGGACTCCTTGGCAGCTTAGGGCTGCCCCTATGCTGCTGGCAGAGGGCTGCAAATTTTGCATACTCCCTCTGCCTGCCCTGCCCATCCCAGATACTTGTGGCTTGGGGCTACTCCTTGCTATTGGTGGAGGGCTACAAATTTTGCATGCTCCCTCCACCAACCCCATGCCCACTGACCCTGCCAACTGACCCTACCAACTGATCCTGCCAACTGACCCTGCCAACTGACCTGGACACTGATAGCTTGGGGCTGCCCCTTGCTGCTGATGGAGGGCCACAAATTTTGTATGCTCTCTCTGCCTACTCCCTTTCTGCCAACACTCCATCCCAGACACTTGTGGCTTGGAGCTGCCTCTTGCTGCCAGTGGAGGGCTGCAAATTTTACATACTCTCTCTACTGACCCCACACCCACTGACCCACCCACCAACCCAGGCACTGACAGCTTGGGGCTGCCCCTTGCTGTTGGTAGAGGGCTGTAAATTTTGTATACTCCCTCTACTACTGCCACCAACTCTGCCAACCACTGTCCTACTTGGGCTGCAAACTTCAGGCCAAGTCCTCAGGTTTTTTTCTTTTTATTTTTAAAAGATATTAAATATTCCACAAGATCAACCAACTTATCTATGAACCCCCAGGACCCACTGAATTTTAGTGGCCCAAGCCCCACCAAGACTTCAGATACATATACATCTGGATTGTCTCAGCATTCAGTATATATCTCTTTGGAGCAACAAGGTCCACCCCACTTGAGAATACCTACTCAATGGGAGCACTGGAGGCAGGAATTGCCAGGTAGTCCTAAGCCATACCACATAGACTGGGGAAGTCTATTTGATGCAGCTGCATACCCCAGTGGATAGAGCAGTGGTTAGATTGGTGGGTTAAATTGGCTCAATGCTCACCTGACAACCTATCTTCCACCAGTTGAGCACCTCTATACCCTCCAGCAGGATTATACAGTTGCTAGTGAGGTAAATAGTAAGTTCATCTATTGACAGTAGCTCTTCTACTGATGGCTCTCTCTTTCTCTTTCTGCTGAAGTAAATATAGGACAAGAGGGATCCCTCAGTATATTCATTCAAACTTCAGCCAGAACCTTACAGTAGTATGTGGTTTTTCCAGTATACTTTGATTATGGCCTGTTTGGTTCTCTCAATGAAGTACTGCTCCCAGTCCTGATCTTTATGGTATTGTAGCTTTAAGCATGGGTCCAGCACTGTTTGGAGAAAAGAGAGTGAGTTTTTGCAGAGGTTTCTCTGTTTTGGAAGAGGCAATAGCCACATGCTGACATATCTGTACTGATTGAGTATACAGTGGTATCTGTTTTAGAGTAGTATTTTCTGAGCTTGCTTAGAGTAACCTCTATAGTATCTCTCTGATCCAGGCTTAACTATAAATCACTGTAACCCTTCAGTCTATCCTCAAGCTTGTCCTCTAGCCAGTCAATCAGAAGGTTATATGTATACTGATATTACAGAGCTTATTATCAGGGCCATTTGTTTGACTATATCCTTTGTACAATTGTTGAAACACTGGCAGTTATATGTAGTGAGGTATTGTATTATGCAGAGGCAGATAAAATGAGTGTGGAGCCAGAGCAATTACCACTTACTTCTAAAACTCTGACAACATTCCTAAGTACATCCCACTTACTTTAACCTAGAGTCTCACCCTGTATTTTCTTGTCAGTAGCCACTATTAAATCTATTGGCTTTTTTTGTTTTTTTTTTTTTAAAAAGAAATCTTCAATCATTTGAAACAAGTTGCTTCAGCTGACTAAAGAAAAAAAGAATGCATATTACAGCAAACTCCAGCATGTGCTGGATCATTGCAAATATTGAGTTACTTGAGAAATATAAAGATATTTTTCAAAAACCCCAAGAACTCTCACCTACCTAAGCAGTAGAATATAATATTGAAACTATTCTTAGTTCAGACCCTCTCTACTATAGAATCTATCAACTAGCCCAACTCAAGCTAGAGATCTCCAAGAAATAATTGCAAGCAAAGGTCTCATTTATCTATCAAAATTACTATATATTATACCAATTCTCTTTATTTATAAAAAGATAGAAGTTTATATATATATATTAATTACTAAGTACTTAATAAAATCTCTATCAAAAATCAATATATACTCCTATAAATTGATAAACTTAGTACTTCCAAATAAATTGAATTAATTTGAATTAAATTAAATTAAGAGTTATTTAAATCAAATCAAATTGGGGATTTTTGAATTCAAATTAAATTGAGGCCTAATTTGATTTGATTTGATTAAATTAAATTGATATCTAATTCAATTTAAAATATTTATCTCAAATTCAAAATATAATAACTTAATAAAAATATGTCCAAATTTAATATTCTTTATTATATAATAAGATATATTAAATAAGCTAAAATTTATTAAATTTAGATATATTTTAGTTAAGTTATTAAATTTTAAAAAATTAGATTTGAATTAGACTTTAAATTAAATTGGATCTCAATTTAATTTGAATTAAATCAAATTGACTCTTAATTTAATTCAATTTATTCTAAGCACTAGATAAACTACTTGACCAAGTATATAAGGCTAAGATATTTTTATTTATTAATCTTATATCTGGATATTATCAAACTTATACTAAAAAAGAAGATATCTCTAAGACAGCCTTTGAATAAGATTTGGATACTATAAATTTTACATAATACTATTCAGCCTCACCAATATACTAGTAATTTTTCAAATACTAATAAATGATATCTTTTATAAATACATATCTCAGAGTATTCATTCTGGTCTATCTAGACAATATTCTGATATATAGTACAAGCAGTATTATCTGTCAACAATATCTATAAATAGTTTTTGACATATTCTATAAATATAAGCTCTTAGCAAAAAGAATGAAATACTACTTCTTCAAGAAGGAAATCAAATACCTAGAATATATTATCTCAGAAAATGATATTACTATTGATCTTAAGAAAACTTAAGTAATCTATAATTGACCTATTCTAAAGACTCTCAAGTCTCTATGAGGATTTAATAAACTAATAGAATATTATAGGGGATTTATTTAAGAATTCTCTACAATTGCCTCTCTACTCATAAGTCTTACCAGAAAGAGAGCTAATGTCAAAAAAGAATAAACAGAAGGATATATTATAGTCATAAATACCCATCTTTCTCCACTACAATTCACGTTACACACACTTTCACAACATATTTTTAAGTCATTTATTGGAGAAAGATACTAAGAAGATGTCAAGCAGCAAGCAAGCCAAGGTATGTACCAGGTTGGGTGGACCTGGGGCTTTCAACTGGCAGTATGTTGGGAGGCGACATGGGCTGGAGATGGGGTCTTTTGGTGACTCAAGTGGACTGGGCAGCTTAGGTAGTAGCAGTGGCACTGGTGGGGGGGCTGGAGGGCAGCAGGGGCAGAGCTTTGCAGATACGCTGAGGACTGGGGGTTGGCCGATGGGAGCCCGCAGGGATCAGGCTGGAGGGAAGGGGAAGCAGAAGGCTGAGAATGCTGGGGGAGCTGAACCTTTGCTGGTGGGAGGTGGGGGAAGTGGAGAGACTGCTGGGGGTAGTGGTGGGACTGCTGATAGTAGTGTGACGGCGAATCTGGCAAAAAAAAGAGATGTGACAGCTAATGGCCAGGTGGGGCAGGGGTTCCCAATGTGGAAGGGAGACCTGGCAGATGGTGTGATGGGCTTGCGGTGGCCCCATTACTCAAGAAATCGATCTCGGAGTTTGTGGTGACCTTGTGCTTCCGGGGCTTAGCGGTGATGGTGAGGATGGTTCTGGGGCTTGTTTCGAAGCAGGTGGCTGGGGCAGCTTTGGTGAAGTTCTTGAAGGGTCTGGAGGGGGTTGAGGTGGGCTTTGAGGAGGCGGGTCCACTGGATGAGGTGCTGAAGACTAGCATCATGGTTGGGGAGGTAGTGGTCCCCATGGTGCAGTGCTTGTGATAGGACCCCAGGGTGGTGCAGCTTCTGGTGAAGGGGGTGCCTATGGTGACTAAGGAGGAGATGAGAAAGAGGGTGGAGGAGGTGATGATTGAGTATGGCAACATAGTGGACGTCGGCTTTCAGGTGTGGGAGGGGACTGCGATCAGAATGGGAGACATGGATGTCAGGATTCAGCTGGTGGGAAAGGAGGCCACAGGGAAGGGGAGTGACTGGCCCTCGGTGCTGATGTGGGGGGCCTTTGTCTGCAAGGTGTCGAGGGTGAAAGGGAGTGAAGAGGAGGAGGAGGACTTGTTGGAGGTGCTAGAGGAGTTGGGTGGTGCTGTAGAGAGGAGGGTGAAGGCCTGGAGACTGTACGAGGAGTCGACATATCTGGAGGTTGTGGGCAAGAAGCATGTCCATATGGATAAGAAGCAGTGGGAGTGGGCCCAGAGATGCAAGAGGCAGAGAGAGCTGTTGGCAAGTATGACAGGAGAGGTGAAGAAGATGACAGTTGGAACTAAGGAGTCTGGAGGCGCTGAAGCCAGTGTCTGGGCTGGGA
Source organism: Jimgerdemannia flammicorona (assembly GCA_003990745.1). Classification (NCBI taxonomy): domain Eukaryota; kingdom Fungi; phylum Mucoromycota; class Endogonomycetes; order Endogonales; family Endogonaceae; genus Jimgerdemannia; species Jimgerdemannia flammicorona. The sequence continues at coordinate 6,969 of RBNI01003557.1, forward strand.
AAGGAGGAGAGGAGGTGGAGGCAAAGGAGGCAGGGGCTGGGGGGGTACTGGGCAAGGACCTGTTTGCTGATGGTACCTTCGAAGTGTGGGAGCCGGAGTTGGATGCCACCCCCCCCCTACTTATCAGGAGAGGCCCAGTTGGGAAGAGAGGGATGATGGAGGATACAAGGATGCAGGGGGCCTAGCAGGTGCGCTTTGGGGTTCCTGATGTGGGGCAAGGGGGTCAGATGGTGGCAGTTGGCAAGGACGAGCTGGTGGATGTTCCTGAGGAGGAGTGGGATGAGGCTGCCAGTATAGGAGCTGACACTATGATGCTGGAAATAGGGCGGCCAGGGACCCCAGGAGGGAAGGAGGTGGGGAACCTGTTGTGGATGTGCAAGGTGATAGACAATCTTGCAGCAGAAGCTTTGGAAGAAGTGGACTTGTGAGCGATGCCTGAGGAGCATTGGGCAAGGATTCTGCATGGTAATGGAATGGTGGAGGCACTGAAGGTAGAGATTCTGGGTATTTTCCTAGAGGAGGAGGGGTATGAGGTTGATGAGGTGAGGAGGGCAGAACTTGGAGTAGTTGCTGGTGAGTGGGCAGCCTACTGCTGGGCAGAGCATCATGGTTTGCGGCTCTGGCGGAAGGCCTGTCTGGAGTATTGTGAGGAATTTGAAGAGCATGAAGATGGGGCAATGGTAGAACTTCTGGGAGCATTGGTAGCACAGGAAGCAGGGGAGAGGGAGCTGGCTGCTGAACATGACTTGGACTTGGTGCAGGAGGAGTGGACTGCAGACTTGTAAAGGATGGGACTATGTTATATCATTATTCCTTATGAACAGTATAACCAACATTTTCTCTTTGAATGTAAATGGGTTATGGGGCTCTGGATGGTGCAAGAACATTTTTACTTGGCTCAAGAGATTGGAGGCTGATCTCTTTTTACTGCAGGATATTCGATGTGAGGATGAGGACGATCAGGTAGAGTAGACTAGGGAATGGGGTGAGGCCATGGCTTGGTTTGGAAAGGTAGCGATTTTGGTCAGGAAGGGTAGAGGCAAATTGGGGGAAATCAGGAGCTGGGGTAATCACTTGGTCTGGGGAGATTGGCATTGGCCAGGGTGGGAATCAGTAAAGGTGGGCTCTTGCTACTACTCTGCAGCTAGAGGTGAGATGACTGCATGGATTAGGGAGCTACTGGAGGAGAGTATTCTCTTGGAGGAAGGGGTCGATGTGCTCAGTGGGGATTTTAATATGGTTTGGGATCAGCATCTAGACAGGACTGATGGAGAGAGGAGTACTGGGGGCAGAAGTAGAGGTCTGGATACATGGGAAGAGGTGGAGATGTTGAGCTCATTGGGGGATATGGGCAGAACAAGGTGGGGTGATGCAAGGGTCTACACACATTGGGTGAATGGCTTGGGCACAAGGATTGATTGGATTCTGATGGTGGAGTGCTGGGGGTCAGACATTTGGAAGACATTGGAGGTAGAGTGATGCCCATGGTCTGATCACTGGGGACTTTTAGAGCAGGGGCAGTTTGGGGGAAGTGGAGATAGACCCAGACATTGGTGCCTTAACTCCTCTCTGCTGGCTGAGAAGGGGTTGTGGGAATTGTGGGTGGTGGATATTCAGGCAAAAGTTTTTGCCTGGAGGCATGAGGGTTTGCCTGTGGCTGTCCGCTGGATGAGATTGAAAGAGGCTGCAAGGGTTTATTGGAGAGAGGCTGGGAGAGAGGCTGGGAGGCAGAGGAGGAGGCATACAAGGTGTGCTTCCAACAGGCTGAGGAGATTACAAATGGATTGGATGGATTTGCTTACTGTTGTTGGGGTGGAGGATTGGAGGATTGAGAGGGCAAAATTGGAGATTGTGGAACTACAACAGGTGTTGAGGGAAGAGGAGGAGACTCATATGTGGGGCGTGGCTGCTAGACTATGGTGGCAGGGGCTTGAGGAGGGTGAGCAGCCTACTGGATACTTATCAAGACTTCTCAAAGCCAGGAGAGTGTGACATCGGTGGGATGGGGTCCTGGATGCTGATGGGGATATGATACATGGCACATAACAAATCTTAGAGGTGTTGAAGGAGAGATGGCAGGGCTTGTGGAGTGAAGGAGAAGGGGGTGCTGATGAAGTGGAGATTGCAGACACACTGGAAGAGTGGGGACTGCCACAGGTAGCTGGACTGGGTGACTTGATCTTACTGGTGCAGGGGGAAGAGATTCAGAGTGTCCTGGCAGCAACTAAACTAGGGATGGTGTCTGAGGAGGATGGATTGCCATGGGACTTCTGGAAGAAGATGGTCAATGTCTCTGGAGTTTTGGGTAAGATGACTGCTCTTTGTGACCATGTCCTTCAGAGCAGTGAGTGGATGGGGGAGCAGGATCTCGGGCTGGTGACCTTATTGTACAAAGACAAGGGGAGGAGAGAAGACTGGAAGAACTGGAGGCCAATCATGCTTCTGGACATGGACAGGAAGATGGTAACTAAGGTGATTGTTGCAAGGCTGCAGAGAGTTGCCCAACAGGTGCTGGGGGAGGAGCAGTAGAGCTTTGTTGGGGACAGACTTATAAGAGATGGAACTGCATGGGTTCATGGTGTGATTGAAGGGGTCTGGACCTGTGGCCTGGATAGAAGGTTGGTCTTTTTGGACCAGGAGAAGGCCTACGACCATGTATGGCGAGTGTGGCTGGGCAAGGTATTGGACTGAATTGGAGTTCCCCCAAGGTTTAGTGCCTCTATGTTGAGTCTGCTGGAGAGTAGTTGGGCAGCTCTGATGTGTAATGGTCACTGTAGGAGGGCATTTTCCTTAGGAAGAGGAGTTCCTCAGGGGGATCCTCTGTCCCCTATTCTTTATGCCCTTTTGCTGGAGCCATTGATGGATAGGATTCGCTGGAAGGTGGCAGGGCTCTCTATATATGATATAGTGTGGAAGGTGGGGGCCTTTGCTGATGATATGGTGGTTGGACTTGGGAATGTGGCAGATGTAGCAGTACTACAGGAGACTGTGGAATGGTATGAGGCCCACTTGGGGGCGAAGCTCAACTGGCATAAGTGTGAGACAATGGTGCTAGAGAATGGGCTAGTGGATAGAGACATCATTGGAACAATTGTCCCTACTGGTGAGGTGGTGCAGTATTTGGGCATCTTCCTCTCTGTATATGGTTCTGCCTTACCATGAGGGTGGTGGGAGAGCAGGGTGAATGTTTGGGGGGAGGCCCTTCGAGGATGGGGAGGTCGTCATATCTCTAGCAGGGTGAGTGTTAATTCTGAATATTTACTGGTTCTCCAAGCTGTAGTATATGGCATATTACCTCAACTTCTCAGCATGGGTAGTGAAGAAGCTGATGAAGATGGCTAGGGATTGGATTTGGGCAGGGAGGAGGTCCCAGGTCAGTTGGGATACTCTTGTGAGGCTGGTAGTCAGGGGAGGTCTTGGGCTGGTGGACTTTCCTAAGAGGCTGCACTGTTTGCGAGCCTGGTGGTTGAAAAGAGCTGTGGAACTGCAGGGCGGAAGTTGGGTGCCTCTGATACAGAAGGTATGGGAGATGTGAACATCTCCTTGGGGGTCCTCTGGCGATCTGCTCTCTTTGGTGGGGCTGAATGGAATTCAGCGGCTGTGGTTTAAGGGCTTTTGGTGGGGCATGACTGATGGAGCACACCGAATTGGCCTGCGCTGGCAAGACAATGAGGGGGAGGCAGTATGGGGGCTGAATATGTGGTGTTGGGATAGATTGCTCCTGGGAGGTGCACTACTTGCTATATTTGATATTGGGGAGGGAGTAGAGTGCCAGCAGGGGCTTGGCCAGGATCTTTGGCCAAGTGGCTGACAGGTGGCAGGGATCGGCAAGGAGTGGGACTGGGCCAGTATCTGGTCTTGGAGTGCAGAGGTACAGAGATGGCTTCCCCCCAAGTTCTGGGTGGTATGGTGGAGAATGTTGAGGAGGAATATTATGCTTAATTTCCATATGGGGCATTTGGTGGATGGTGGACAGTTTGACTGTGAGGAGTGTTATGATGTTGGGAGAGCTGGGGGTCATGTACAGACACCAGAACATTGGCTAGAAGAGTGCGAGGTTTTGGGGGACTTTTGGGCTGAGATAGGGGATTGACTGGGTGTGGGGCAGAGGCTGATGGGGGAGGGAGGTTGATGGGAGGACTTGAGATCTCAGCTCGTGGGTGGGGTGGGTAATAGTTGGCTCACTATAGGGTGGGTATTAGCAATATGGGTAGGACTGGTGGGTCATTGGCTTTTTGTCTTTGAGGAGAGACAGCAGCTGGGGCTAAAGGAGAAGGTGTTACGATGGGAAGAGCTATTGAGGGATCTGCTGACTGGATGGTGGGTGGGTTGGGGTCCTCAGAGGGGCTGACATCATGATTTGGTAGTGAGGATCTGTGAGCAGAGTGGTGGGAGGGTGGCGATAGTGTTAGATAAGATGGTCTTTCATCAAGAAGGGGTAGGGGGGGGGGGACCCCCTAGAGGGATCAGATAAGGGGTGGGATCATTGTATTTATATGAGATAGATGGGTATTAATAAAGAAATGGAGTCCAAGTGACTATAAAAAAAAAATATAGTCATAAATACCTTAAGAGAATACTGACTAATATATCAATTTTGATTAGTCTTGATTCAATAAAACTCTTCATGGTTATTACTAATACTTCAAATATTACTATTAGAGCCATCCTAACTCAATATAAATACTCTGTTGTCTATCTATCTCAGAAACTTAAGAAACTATACTATTTAAGATAAGAAACTTCTTACTATCATCTGATCTCTATAAATATAAAGATATTTTCTCTTTAATAAACTATTTATCTTATAGACAGACCATCAAGCTCTCTAATATATCTAGATACAGCCAATTCTTATAGAAAGTTAGGCTCAATAAATATAAATATTTATATTTTTTAATATATATTGCTAGAACTAAGAATGAAGTAACTGATATACTCTCTTAGAGTACTCAGAAAGACAACCTCACTTCAATTAGCAATATTATCATCAGTCTATTTAAAGAAGTCAAGAAGAAGTATATTAAGAATACTAATATATAAAAAATTACAAGATAATATCCAATAAGTACAAGATGCTCTCATGGAAGCATAAAGAATATAAGTAGTATATAGTACTTACTTGCTCTATTATCAATAAGAACTTTGATAGAGTTTCCTTTAATTTTCTCTTAGAGATGAATATATTCTATATTGTCTTCTTACTAAACAGTGATTATTTCTGAGGTAGTTTCTTCTTCCCAATCTTGTACTTCTTCATCTTTATCTGAGATAGTTGACTTATATTTCTTAAATTTGAGGATATATATAATACATTCTCATATGTATTTGAAATAGTATATCTTGATTCTATAAAGATATCATTCTATAAAGATATATCTATTAATAATATACTGGTACTATTTCTGATCTTGGTCTTGAGGTTCTTTAATATGAATAATATTCTATATCTTAGTCTTCTCCTTGGTTTTATCAGAGTGTTTTTTTGTTGATCTGAAAGCTTTTTCTCTTCTAATAGTTCATTTGTTTCTTTAACTTTGAGATTATTACATATTATCTCAATGATAACTTGGGCAATTTATTTTCTATATATGATTTCAACTATTTTCTATTTAGTATTATATAGCAGAATCTTAATTTTATCTTTGAATTCTTAATCTATAATTTCCCCAGCTATATAGAGTCTCTCTTCCTTGATTAGACTACTCCTTTCTATAAGATAGATGTAGATTTCTTTGAAGACTTCTATTCTAACATCTATACTAATAGTTGCTTACTTGTCTAGTTCAATGGTTACTTCTATACTAGAGTAGAGATTATAGCCAGTATTAGGTTTATGTACTTTATCTGGAATTTTTACAGTTATGGAATCTCTTGATCTTGACTTTTTTAGAGATTTCTTTGAGATTACCTCCTATCATAGTGATAGTATATAAGGAGGATAGTTCTTTATTCATATTGATCTTCTTATCAGGATATTTGCAAGATATATGTTCTCTTTTTTTTATAGTAAAAACATACTTCTTTCTTTATGAGTTCTTCTATTTTCTTATTAGATAGTTTCTTGAATCTATTTTGTGATCTTGAGGATTCATTCTGGAGTTCATACTTCTTCTTGAATTGATATAATTTGTCTTCTTTATTGTTATTTCTATTATCTCTTGGCCTTTGGACTATAAGGATGATATATGCTCTAATAACTATATTTCTCATAAAAGTGACTATCAATTAACTTATTAAATTTCTCCTTAAGTTTGATAGTATAGGAGACTTCTTTGTTGAGTATAAGGAAGGTATTGAATACTTTTTAAATAATTTTGTTATTGAGTTTATCAAACTCCTCTTAACTGGTGTAGGTTTTGGTCTACTTAGTAATAATTCTATTAGATTCTTTGGCTTAAGTCTGGAGAGTATTTAGAGTAAAGATACTTCTTAACTATTGTTGATAATATTGGTGATATTGACTAGTTCTGATTATCTGTAGTAGATTTTTAAAGAAAGATTACTTGTGGGTGAGAAGTAACTTCTACTACTACTAAATTATAATAAAACTATATATATATTAATAGAATTAATATATTATAGATAATCAATAGTAGCTATTAACTCTAAGTTCTAAAGTATCTATAGTATAGGTTTTATCTAAGTATCATTTTTAATAAAGTACTAGAGAAATACTATAATTGTATCTCAAGTTAATTAGACTCAGAATTATTAATAAGTTAGATATAAGAGTTCTTAGATAAGAATACTAGTTTATTTTTGAGAGAAAAAAGCAGAGCTAAGGTTATAATATACTCAGTATAGAGAGTATTTATATATATTTGAGACTATAACTAAATATAATATACTAGATATATATATATATATATATATATACTATTTTGGATAACTATAATTATTAGTTAGAAATTCTATAAGAATTTCTGTAGAGAATTTCCAGTAGTTTATAAATATATAATAATTTATTACAATTCTTATATCTATAAAATCAGATAACTATTAACTATAATTCATATTATACTATATTTAAAAATTAGATTCAAATATTATAATTATATAAATATATATCTATTCTCTCATTCTTATTTCTAATTTAGATTAACTATTACAGTATTCAGAAAGTATTAGAATATTATATAAGATTAGTACTTTTAAATAAATTAAATTAAATTGAGATCTAATTTAATTTAAAATTATAAATTAAAATTTAAAATATAATAACTTTACTAAATTTGATAATCTTTATTATACTACATAGATTCACTTAGATGAGACAAATCTAAAAAGTTAAAATTTATCAAATTTGAATATATTTTTATTAAGTTATTAATTTTAAAATTTTAAATTTAAATTTATTTTATTTTATTTTAAGTACTAGATAAGACTAAGTATTATAAAATAATATTTAAATTCTAATAAGAAAATATTTGAAAGATTTTTATAGTTAAAGAAATAACTAAGCTAAACAAAGATTGCTAAAAGCTATTAAAAAATAATATTCTTAGATCTTAATAGTATGATGAGCAGCAGAATTGTACTGCTGAAATCATAAATTAGCCACATACCATATCTAGTGCACTAAGCAATCAAGCTGCTTTGCTGTGCCAATCTGTATAATTAGCCAGAGATACCAGAAACAGTATGTTTACCTGTATTAGTTCAGTACACTGTACTGAGTGGGTACACTATATCTGTCCAGTATACTGTACTGTCCAGATACACCTGCCATAGATAGCAATCTATAATTAGCAATGTAGTAACCAGATAGCAACCACAACTGTATAAAATACCCCAGAGACAAGAGTAAATAAACCTCAGTCTGAAAATCAAAGCAAAAGACAAGTCTGCCTACTACACTTTGAGGGATGCATCTGCCAAAAACCAATTGATCCAGGAAGGATTACAACACTTAGGAGAAACACCTGCTCTAAAGCCACTACTAGGAGATTGTGAGCTTACTTTCCACTCAGGTCCACTTTCTGACACAAGAACGAGTCCATTTTCAAGAGAAGTCCGCCATTTCCAGAGAGCCCACCATTCTTGCCTCAAGCCAGTCTTCCAATGTAACTTCGCAGTAGAGCCAGTCTACGACGTAACCCCGCGCAAACGAAGCCAGTCTTTGACATAACTTACCAAGAATCCGCGTTATCCGAGAATCCGCGCCATCCGAGTTATTTCCCAGAAACCCGCCGATTCAGGAAGAATCCGCGCCAAATCGAGTTATCCGCCATTTTCGAGAAATTCGCATAAGGAGTCCACTCGCGCTACACAGAGATCGCCGCGCCACACAAGAGATTGCCACACCAGAAATCGCATACGATCGCCACGCAGAAATCGCATACAAGGAAACCGCTCGTGTCACACGCAGATCGCCGCTACACCCAGAGAACCGTCCCAATAAGGAAATCCGCCCAAATTGACCGCCACGCGAACAGAGGAACTACCGTTGTATCCAGATTGACTATTATACCACTAAACACCAAGGACCTCAGGAATCTTAGAACATTTTGTTGCTTTTTGATAAAGTAACTGGGGGCTCAAGCCAAACTACATCAATCCCCAACCTTGTAATTTGCCTCCATTGAGCTGGGCACGTTACAATAGCTTAGTTAAAACTTAATACTTAATACTGAGAGATGATAAAAA
>RBNI01003558.1:0-15612 GCA_003990745.1 Jimgerdemannia flammicorona
CGACGTCGGCCCCCCTGAGGACCCCAACCCACCCACCATCCAGTCAGCAGATCCCCCAATAACCCTTCCCACCTTAACACCTTCTCCCCCAGCCCCAGCTGCTGGCCCTCCTCAAATACAAAAAGCCAATGACCTACCAGTCCTACCCAAATTGCCAATATCCACCCAACAGTGAGCCAACTATTACCCACCCCCCCAATAAGCCGAGATCTCAATCCCTCCCATCGACCTCCCTCTCCCACCAGCCTACGCCCCACTCCTAGTCGATTCCCTATCTTAGCCCAAAAGTCTCCCAAAACCTCACACTCTCCCAGCCAATGTTCTGGTATCTGTACATAACCCCCAGCTCTCCCAACATTATAACACTCCTCACAGTCAAATTATCCACCATCTACCAGATGCCCCGTATGGAAATTCAACATGACATTCCTCTACAACATTCACCACCATACTACCCAGAACTTGGGGGGAAGCCACCTCCATACCTCTGCACTCCAAGACCAGATACCGGCCCAGTTCCACTCCTCGCCGATCTCTGCCATCTGCCAGCCACTTGGCCAAAGATCCTGGCCAAGTCCCTGCTGACACTCTATTCCCTCCCCAATATCAAATGTCACAAGGGGAGTACCCCCCAGGAGCAATCTATCCCAGCACCACATATTAGGCCCCCATACTGCCTCCCCCTCATTGCCTTGCCAGCGCAGGCCAATACGGTGAGCCCCCTCAGCTATGCCCCACCAAAAGTCTTTGAACCACAGCTGCCAAACTCCATCCAGTTTCACCAAAGAGAGCAGGTCTCCAGAGGACTCCCGAGGGGACGTTCGCATCTCCCATACCTTCTGCAGCAGAGGAACCCAACCTCCACCCTGTAATTCCACAGCTCTCCTCAACCACCAGGCTCGCAAGCAGTGCAGCCTCTTAGGAAAGTCCACCAGTCCAAGGCCCCCCCTGACTACCAGTCTCGCAAGAGTATCCCAACTGACCTGAGACCTCCTCCCTGCCCAGATCCAATCTCTAGCCACCTTCATCAGCTTCTTCACTACCCAAGCAGGGAAATCGAGATGATAAGCTACATACCACAGCTTGGGGAACCAATATACATTCAGAATTGACACCCGCCCTGCTAAAGAGATATGGCGGCCTCCCCACCCTCAAAGGGCCTCTCCCCAAATGTTCACCCTACTCTCCCACCACACTCGTGGCAAGACAGAACCATATACAGAGAGGAAGATGCCCAGATACTACACCACCTCTTCCGTAGGGACAATTGTTCCAATAACGTCCCCTCCCACTAGTCCATTCCCTAGCACCATCATCTCACACTTGTGCCAGTTGAGCTTTGCCCCTGAGTGCACCTCATACCATTCCACAGTCTCCTGAAGCACTTCTACATCTGCTACAGACCCAAGTCCAACCACCATATCATCAGCAAACACCCCCACCTTCCACCCTATACCATATATAGAGAGCTCCACCACCTTCTGGCGAATCCTATCTATCAACAGCTCCAGCGAAAGGGCATACAGAATAGGGAACAGAGGGTCCCCCTGAGGAACCCCTCTTCCCAAGGAGAATGCCCTCCCACGGTGACCATTACACGTCAGAGCTGCCCTACTGCTCTCTAACAGACTCAACATAGAGGCCCTAAACTTCAGGGGAACCCCAATTCGGTCCAATACCCTGCCCAGCTACACCCGCCATACCCAGTCGTAGCTATTTATTACTAGTCTATTAATATGGTTACAGTATCACCTCTCACTACCCAATCCCCATAGAGGAGCCCCCCCCCCACCTCTTCATAGATGAAGATTACTTTCTCACCCACTATCCCAACTCTCCCCCCACTCTATCTATAGATTTTCTCTACTAAGCAATACCTCTGACCACTCTGCAAACCTCAACCAAGCCACTAGTCTGTCATAGTGTCTTCTATAAGCCCTTGCTATCTTGATAGCCATACTCCCAATTAGTACTCCCAATGAATCGAATTGAATTAAATTGTACCCAAATTGAGGCCCAATTCAATTCAAATCAATTCAAATTGAGGTCCAATTTGATTCAAGGTCTGATTTGAACTCTATTTTTAGAAATTAAATAACTCAATGAATATATCCAAATTCAATGATCTTTAGCTTGTTAGATTCCTCTTATATAGGAGAATCTAATAAGCTAAAGATTATTGAATTTGGACATATATTTATCAAGTTATTATATTTCCAAAAATAGGTTTGGAATCAGACTCTCAATTCAATTCAAATTCGATTTGATTCAAACTCAATTCAAATTGAAAAATCCCCAATTTGATTTGATTTGAATAACCCTCAATTTGATTCAATTCAAATTAATTCAATTTGTTTAGGAGTACTACCCCCAATTTCATTCTCCTCCCATCCTCAAAAACAAATAACCAGTAACCTGCTAGCCCTACTCAAATTACCAAAACCCAACCTAAGGTAAACCACTCCTTCCTCACCCCCCCCACCAATATATCCCTCAAATCCTCCCACCAACCCCTTGCACCATTCTCCCCTACACACTACACCCAATTGATCCCCAATAGTCCTCCAAAAGTCACTAAGTACCTCATACTCTCTTAGCTAATATTTAGGTATCTGCACATATCCCTCTTTCTGCTCTACATTGTGGCACTCCTCACAGTCAAAGTATCTCCCCTTGATAAGGTGATCTGCATGAAAGTTAAGTATAATATTCCTCTATAGTATATACTACCAGACTACTCAGTACTTCAGCAGCAGCCACCTCCTCACCTCAGCTATATATAATAACTCTCACTTCTACCTCTCTCTTATCCTTTGGATAATTAGGGAAGTAGACTATTACTTAGAGACTTAGTATATAATGTATATCAAGAAGCCTTCAGTTTGAGGAAGTGCTCACTTTAAGTAGTTGTAGCAGCAGTGCCTTCTATTTCAAAGGTCTTTCTCTTGTACTCTATTTTGAGGGCCTTGTTCTTTGCTGTGTACAGACTGAATTCACCTTAGAATTCAGGTTCAATGGGTTTACTTAAGTCTTTGGAGATTTATATACCAGTCTCAGTTTTGGCAGAAGTTAGCTAGGCTTCTAGAGTTTAGTCAGAAACACTAGAGTCACTTAGATGTCATTACAACAACTTAGGAGAATGTGTGTGTGTAGGGGGGACTTAATTCTTGTATCAAGAACTGAACTAAAACTGCTTTATTTTGGATGGAAACTGAGGGGTATTTATACAAGTTGGTCTGTGATTTCTGACTAAGTATGAGTAACTAATTTGGTAACTATAATGAGGTTTGTGATTATGATCTTTGTCAGGTAGTTTTTGACAAAAACAACTTTGTGTTCAGGACCTCAATTACTAGGCAATGATCAGCTACTATTGCAACTATTATTGTAGCACCGATTGTTGGAGATAAGCTGGATATCATTTTTTATTTTATTTTATTTTATTTATTTATTTATTTTTTTTTTATAGTCACATGGACTCCATTCCTTTATTAACACCCATCTATCCCATATAAATACAGTAAACCCACCCTCTAACCAATCCCCCTAGGGGGCCCCCCCCCTCCTACTCCTACCTGATGAAAGGCTACCTTATCCAACACTATCTCTACCCTCCCACCACTCTATTCACAGATCCTTGCCATCAGGCCATGATGTTGTTCCCCCTAAGGACTCCAATCCACCCACCATCTAGTTAGCAGATCTCCCAACAACTCCTCCCACTGTAAAACCCTCTTCTATAGCCCCATCTACCACCCCTCCTCGAATACAAAAAGCCAATATCCAGCCAGTCTCACTTATACTACTAACACCTATTCTATAGTGAGCCAACTATCTCCTACACTACCCACTTGCCAAGATCTCAAGTCCTCCCAGCAGCCCCCCACCCCTGCCAGCCTTTGCTCCATACTCAGCCTATTCTCTATTTTTATCCAAAAGTCTCCCAAAATCTCACACTCTCTCAGCCAGTGTTCTGGTATCTGCATAAGTCTCCCAGCTTGCCTCACATTATAGTACTCCTTATAATCCAAATGGCCATCATCCATCAGATACCCCATGTGGTAATTTAACATGACATTCCTCTATAGTATTTGCCACTATACCACCCAGAACTTAGGAGGAAGCCACCACCACACCTCAGCACTCCATGACCAGATATCTTCTCAGTCCCACTCCTCACTGATCTCTACCACCTGCTAGCCACTTGGCCACAGATTCAGGCCAAGACCCTGCTGACACTCCACTCCATCTCCAATATTAAACTCAGTAAGTGAAGCACCTCCCAGAAGCAGTCTATCCCATCACCACATATCAGGACCCCACAACATCTCCCCCTCATTGCCTTGCCAGCATAGGCCAATTCAGTGTGCTCCATCTACCACTTCCCACCAAAAGCCCTTAAACTGCAGCCACTAATTTCCATTCAGCCCCATCAAAGAGAGCAGATCTCCTGAGAACCCTTGAGGAGAGGTCCTCATCTCTCATACCTTCTGTATCAGTGGACCCATCTTCCTCTCTGCAGTTCAGCAGCTCTCTTCAACCACCAGGCCTGCAAGCAGTGCAAACTCTTAGGGAAATCTATAAGGCCAAGATCTCCCCTGACCACTGGTGTTGTAAGAGTATCCCAACTGATCTGGGATCTCCTCCCTACCCAAATCCAATCTCTAGTCACTTTTGTCAGCCTCTTCACCACCCAAGCTGGGAAGTCTAGGTGATAGGTCACATACCATAGCTTGGAAAACCAGTAGACATTCAGAATTGACACCCACCCTATCAGAGAGATATGGCAGCCTCCTCAACCTCAAAGGGTCTCCCCCCAAATGGTCACCCTGCTCTCCCACTGTTGTGGAATGTGGATTTTTGGAGAGAGCAGCGAACTGTTTATTGTTAATTCTTACACACTTTTATACGTTGCAATTAGTGACATTTACATGATGACATAGTCAAGGAAGGCTGCACCACCATATATCGAGTTGTAACCTACATATTTCAATACTCCTGCTCAACGAGATATGTAAAATTCCCAAACTGCAATACTAAGCTATAACCACTGCAAATCTCGCTGTAGTGTTCAGACCGCTATCTAGAAACCAAAAAACATTTGAATTGCCTGCTTAAAGCTCGAAAAATAGGTTGAAAAATAGAGATATGAACATTCGTAGATGAGCAATGTTGGTAGAAATCTGCAATGTAGCGATAGGGAAAAGAAATGCATTGAATATGAAATAGATTTCGAAATTGATCTGCTGAAATACTTCTGTATAGCTCACTATTGTTGGTGTTTTTTTTTTATTGCTGATATATAGTTTTCGCCACCGTAACTCCCATTCCCTTTATGCATAAGTCAAACTTTGCCTTTGGAAGGGCTTTAGTCAATGAATCTGCTATCATATATTCTGTTGGGGTGTATTCAAGGTGTATAGTGCCGTTTTCTACGTATTCACGTATGAAATGATGCTGTATGTCAATGTGTTTCATTCTGATGTGATGTATAGGGTTCTTCACCAAAGCAATCGTTGATTGGTTATCTTGCTGAAGTAGCATAGAGTGCTATTGCTCGTATCCCAGCTCCTTTAACAGTTCTCGAAGCCAGATAGCCTCCTTTGTTGCCGTTGATAATGCTTGATATTCTGCTTATGTAGAGGATGTTGCCACTGAAAGTTGCTTATGTGTTTGCCACAAAATGGCTTCGTTGTTTACTTTAAAGATGTATCCAGTCATAGACCTTCTGTCATCTAAGTCGCCGGCCCAATTGGCATCACAAGAACTGAATAGGCATATAGTACTCCCACTTTGCCCATTATTACTACCCAAACTGAGCGTATAGTCTGCGGTTCCTTTAATATATCTGAAAATTCACTTGATTGCCATCTAATGGCTATTGTTGTAGCATGAAGAATACTGTGCCACTTTGTTTACCGCAAAAGAGATATCAGGTCTCATCTCTTGCATAAGATATATGAGAGATCCCATGGCTTGTCGATAGGGGATGTCGTTTCCCTTGGGTGTAGTGTCAGACTTCTTTAGTTTCATAAATGTTTCCATAGGTGTCCCGACTAGTTTGCATTCACTCATCCTGAATCGTTCGAGGATATTTCGAATGTATGTGGCTTGCATTAGGTGTATAGCATGCTCGCGCCTGTTATGTGTAATCGATATTCCAAGGAGATAAGACGCTTCGCCTAAGTCCATCATTTTGAATTCCTAGCATAGTGTAGCCTTTACATCGTTGATTTCACTTACCATTCTGACTAAAATAATATCATCAACCCAAATTCCCAGGTATACCATTCCTGAGGATGTATATCGGGTGTATATGCATGGATCGGCTTCACAATGCTTGAATCTGTTGTCTAGGAGATATCTATCAATCTTTCGATTCCACAACCTCACCGCTTGCTTGATTCCATAGAGCCCTTTGTGTAATTTACATACGAGCTCGTTTCCGTCATTGTCATATAGTTTGTATCCTTGTGGTTGTCGTATGTATAACTCCGTATCTACATCACTATTCAAGAACACTGTCTTTACGTCCATTTGGTATATCTCATAGTCATACTTAGCTCCGATCGCAAGAAGTATTCTAAGTGAAGTCAACTTAAATACCGGAGAAAATGTCTCGTCGTAGTCTACGCTGTAGCCTTGTGAGTATCCCTTTGCTACAAATCGAGCCTTATACCGTTCTACATTGCTGTTAGCCTTACGCTTGATCTTGTAGACCCACTTCGATCCTATAGCTTGTCGCTCTGCTGGAAGGCTTACTAGATCCCAAGTGTTGTTTTCGATGAGCAAACTGTACTCCTTGTCCATAGCCTTTCCCCACTCCTTCTTATTATTTGAGTGAATGGCTTCGTCGTAATGTGCTGGCTCACCAGTCGTTGCTATGTAAGCACATTCGCAGGCATAGTTCATGTGATGTTGTTTGCGACGAGATGACTTGGGTGGGTTCCAGTAATTTCTCAGATCCGCTTAGATTTCATTATCCATCCCAGATTTGCACTTCTTCTTACTCTTCGGAAAGGTATCCTCTTCGTCATCCTCATCCATAATTTCCGTTATCCTTGGTTCTTGCAACTTTATTTCCATTTGAATGGGTTGCGTTTTTGCTGGTGTAGGTCCCAAAGATGTCTTTGGCATAGTCTTTGGTGATATTCTGGGTGTAGATGTTGTTCTGCTAGCCTTTGCAGTTGGCATAGATGTCACTGGCTGTACCATCGAATTCACCGTCGGATTTGAGATAGGAATTTCCACATAGATTTCCTGCTTAGTCTCTTTGAACTATACGTCGCGTGAAATGATCATACGTCATTTCTGCAGGTTCCAAAGTCTGTATCCCACTCCATCATATCTAAGGAATATATGCTTATCTGCCTTAGGTTCGAACTTGCCTCGGTTGCCACCTTTGTCCAGAATGTATGCCTCATTTCCAAATATGCATAAGTGTAAAATGTCAGGCTTGGATCCATTCCATAATTCCTCAGGGGTAAGATTACTGTCATTCCTGGAATACTTGCCGGGATCCTTGCTTAGAGCTCGAGAGAAACAATGATTTCGAATATATGCCGCCGTATTCACCGCTTCTGCCCAAAAGGACTTCGGTAAGCCGGCCATATTCATCATTGTTCTAGCCATTTCCACTACCGTTCGATTGAATCGTTCCACTATGCTATTTTGCTGAGATGTATAAGGGGCTGTTGTAGAGTGCTGTATACCGTTCTTCTTCAAGAAGTGTCTGAAACCTTTGTTGACGTATTCTTTGCCATTATCTGAGTATAGGGTTCGTATTCTATGTCCCGTCTCATTCTCCATGGCTGCCTTGAATTCCCAGAATTTGTCAAATGCCTCGTTTTTTCCCACAATAAGATATATATGGACTTTGCATGTATAATCATCAATGAATGTAATAAAATACTTCTTCTTGGAGTGTGATGCCATTCGCATAGGGCCACAAATATCCGTATGAATCAAATCGAAAATGCCGGCCGCTTGCTTTGTTCATTCCTGAAAAGGTTGCCGGGAAGCCTTGTTTGCCGTGCATCTATTGCAAAAGAAATCTGGTGGTGTATAGTCCAGTAAACTGTACATGGACTTGCTCCTTACCATCCGTTCGAGACTCATTTTACTGATATGTCCTAAGCATTCATGCATTATACACCAGAAATCCTCTCCTGTCATAGTTGCAGAATATATGGATGTAGCACCACTCGGCGTGCCGTTGATTGTGTATAGATTCCCCTTTTTCGATGTGTACATTAACTTATTATTGTTCTTCAGATTGATTACCGTTACACCATTCGGGTGTATATTTACTCCTCTGTCCCTGTGAGCCATCATCCAGCCTATCGAGAAGAGGTTCTTGCCTATATCTGGAATGTATAGTACATCCACGAAGGTGCCTGAAGGTTCATCAACGTTTCCATGTAGATGTATGCCTATGTTGCCTTTCCCTTGAGCATAAATGACATTATTGTCACCTAGCTTGATAGGTATGGGATGCTCAAACTTCTCGTATGTAGAGAACCACTCCCGGTGAGCTGTCATATACTGTATTGTGCCCGAATCCATAAGCCAGACCTCTTCGCTACATGCATAAGCGCTGTTCAGCGTATAGCTTACATTTGCGCTGGCGCCGACATTGACATCACCATTTTTTGCTGTCTGAAAAGTGTTTCATTGACCAGGATTTGTAGATGTCAAACTGGTGGAATTGCATCTGCAGCTGGCAGTTGGTTCCGAATTTCCTCTTATTTCAATGGTTTCTGCATATGGATAGGTCGCCGCTTCTGCGAAGAATAGACCTCCGCCATTGCTGTTTTCGTTGTTGGTGTCCACCGTGTTTGCCTGCCATTATTCTTGCTGTTGGTCACCTTTTTCCTTCTTCTTGCAGTTACAGTCCTGCTCACGATGTTCACGCTTATTATAGTAAAAGCATTTACCATCGAATTTCTTGCATTGCTGGCCTCGAGCTTTGTTCAGCTTGCCTTTGCCTCGTCCATGTGTTCCACCATAGAATGCTTTCTTGTCGTATTCCTCATTGGTATTGTTGCTGCCTAGCCTTATTTCCTCATTTAAAAGGCTTGTGATGACATACTTATAATCTGATAATCTGCCGGATTCCCTCATAGCAGCGACAACCATGTTGTACACTTTGGGAAGGCCTTGTATAAGAGCCAGGACCTTGTCTTTATTCTTGATGGTATCCGCCAGTGTAGATGTAAGAGAATTCACTTAATTTGCCAGCTTGTCGACTCGATTGGCATAGTCCCAGATGCTCTCCTTGGACTTAATTCGAAGATTGAATAGTTGCACCTTTAAGTGGAATCTGTTTGACGTGGATGCCTGTTGATGGTGATTGCATAAAATCTCCCAGGCTTCATTCGCTATCGTAGCATTGATTACCAGCTTCATTTGCGTATTCGAAAGGGTGAACGTAATCTCCCTTAGCACTTTGTGATCTTTCGCGGTGTCATATGTTATTACTTGTACCTGTGGCTTCCAGTAGTCCTCCAAACAACATTCTTCAAGGAGATTCTTCATATGATATACCCATATAGCATAGTTCTTACCGTCAAAGACAGGAATTGTCCTCTTTACTGTTGACGTTGGCACCACTGCCAGAATGTTCATCATCATGGAAGCGAAACCCATTCCGGCTGTGTTTGTGTTACTAGGACTTGGCGGTATACTGCTAGCACTGCTTGAACTAGTAGCCATTGTATAGCATATGTGTAAGAGGGTGTATTAGCTGCTAACCGGAGCTCATAACCTGTTGTGGAATGTGGATTTTTTGGAGAGAGCAGCGAACTGTTTATTGCTAATTCTTATGTACTTTTACGCATCGCAATTAGTAATGTTTATATGATGACATAGTCAAGGAAGGCTGTGCCACTATATATCGAGTTGTAACCTACATATTTCAATACCCACCACACTCATGGTAAGACAGAACTATATATAGAAAGAAAGATGCCCAGATACTGTACCACTTTACCAGTAGGGACAATTATTCCAATAATGTCCCCCTCTACTAGTCCATTCTCTAGCACTATTATCTCATACTTATGCCAGTTGAGCTTCGCCCCAGAGTGAGTCTCATACCATTTCACTATTCTCTTAAGTGCCTCAACATCTGTCACCAAACCAAGTCCAACCACTATGTCATCTGCAAAGACCCCCATCTTCTACACTATACTATATATAGAGAGCCCTGCTATCTTCTAACAAATTCTATCCATCAAAGACTCTAATGAAAGGGTATATAGAACAGGGGATAGAGGGTCCTCCTGAGGAACTCCTCTTTCCAAGAGAAATGCCAGACCTTAGTGACCATTACATATCAATACCACCTGACTGCTATCTAGTAGATTCAATATAGAAGTTCGAAATCTTGGGGGAATACCAATTCGATCCAACACCTTGCCCAGCTAAACCTACCATACATGGTCATAGGCCTTCTCCTGGTTCAAAAAGACCAACCTTCCATCCAGTCCACAAGCCTGGGCCCCTTCAATGATACTATATACTCATATAGTCCCATCTCTTATAAGTCTGCCCCCAACAAAGCCCTGCTGCTCCTCCCCTAGCACCTGTTGGGCAACTTTCTGCAGCCTTGTGACAATCACCTTAGTCACCATCTTCCTGTCCATATCCAGAAGCATGATCGGTCTCCAATTCTTCCAGTCTTCCCTCCTTTTCTTATCTTTGTACAATAAGGCCACCAGCCCAAGGTCCTGCCCTCCAACCCACTCACCACTCTGAAGAACATGGTCACAGAGAGCAGCCATCTCACCCAGAACTCCAGGGACCTTTACCATCTTCTTTCAGAAGTCCCATGGTAACCCATCCTCCCCTAGTACTGTTCCAAGCTTAGTTGCCACAAGGATACTCTGGATCTCCTCTCCTTGTACCAGTAAGATCAAGTTACCCAGTCCCACTACTTGTGGCAGCCCCCACTCCTCTAGTGTATCTATAATTGCTGCTTCATCAGTACTCCCTTTACCCTCACTTCACAAACTCTGTCATCTCTCCTTCAAAACCCCTAAGATTTGTTGTGTTCTATGTACCATATTTCCATCAGCATCTAAGACCCCATCCCACCAATGTCACACCTTCTTAGCTTTGAGGAGTCTCAACAGATACCTAGTAGGTCACTCTCCCTCCTCAAGCTCCTGCTACTGAAGCCTAGTAGTTATTCTTTGCATATGAGTCTCCTCCTCTTCTCTTAACACCTGTTGTAGTTCCACTATCTCTAATTTTGCCCACTCTATCCTCCACTCCTCCACTCTATCAGAAGTAAGTAAATCTGTCCAATCCATTTGCAATCTCCTTAGCCTGCTGGAAGCATACCTCGTATGCTTCCTCCTCTACCTCCCAGCTTCTCTACCAGCTCCTACCCAATAGACCCTCATAGCCTCTTTCAATCTCATCCACTAGACATCTACAGACAAACCCTCATACCTCCAGATAAAAACCTTTGCCTGAATATCCTCCACCTATGAGTCCTACAACCCCTTCTCAGCCAGCAGAGAGAAGTTAAGGCATCAATATCTGGGTCCATCTCCACTCCCCCCAAACTACCCCTGCTCCAACAGTCCCCAGTAATCAGACCATGGGCACTACTCTACTTCCAATGTCTTCCAAACATCTGAACCCCAACACTCGGTCATCAGAATCCAGTCAATCCTTGTACCCAAGCCATTTATTCAATATGTGTAGACCCTGGTGTTGCCCTACTATATCCTGCCCATATTCCCTAAGGAGCTCAAATTCTCCACCTTCTCTCATGCATCCAGACCTCTACTTCTCCCCCCTACACTCCTCCCTCCATCTGTTCTGTCTAGATACTGATTCTGAACTATATTAAAGTCCCCACCAAGAACATCAACCCCTTCCTCCAAGAGAATACCCTCCTCCAGCAGCTTCTTAATCCATGCAATCCTCTCACCTCTAACTGCTGAGCAGTAGTAAGAGTCAACCCTCACCGACTCCCACCCTGGCCGATGCCAATCTCCCCAGACTAAGTAATCACCCCAGCTCCTGATTCCCCCCAAGTCTCCTCTACTCTTCCTCACCAGAATTGTCACTTTTCCAAACCAAGCAGTAGCCCCACCCCATTCTCTAGCCCACTCCACTCAATCATTCTCATTCTTACACTGTACATCCTATAGTAAAAAGAGATCAGCTTCCAATCCCTTGAGCCAAGTAAAAATGTTCTTATGCTGCCCAGATCCCCTTAACCCATTCACATTCAAAGAGAAAATGTTAGTTGTACTGTTTATAAGAAATAATATTATATAGTGATCTCATCCTCTATAAGTCCACAACTGGCTCCTCCTGCACTAAGTCCAAGTTATGTTCAGCAGCTAGTTCCCTTTCTCCAGCTTTCCATGCCTCCAATCCTCCCAGAAGTTCTACTATTGCCCTATCTTCTCTCTCCTCAAAGTCCTCACAATACTCTAGACAGGCCTCCTGCCAGAGCTACAAACCATAATGCTCTGCCCAACAGTAGGCTGCCCACTCACCAGCAACCACCACCAGCTCTGCCTTCCTCACCTCATCAACCTCATAACCCTTCTCCTCTAGGAAGATTGCAAGAATCTCCACCTTCAGTGCCTCCACTACTCCATCTCTATGCAGAATTCATACTCAATGCTCCTCAGACATTACCTGCAGATCTACTTCTCTCAATGCCTCAGCCATGAGGTTATCCATCACCTTGCTCATCTATAGCAAGTTCCCCACCTCCTTCCCTCCTGAAGTCCCTGGCCACCCTGCATCCAACATTGTGGTATCAGCTCCTACACTAGCAGCCTCATCCTACTCCTTCTCAGGGACATCCACCAGCTTGTCCTTGCTAACCACCACTACCTGGCCCCCTTTTGCCACATTGGGGACCCCAAAGTGCACTCACTGGATCCCCTGCATCAGTATATCCACTGTTGTCCCTCTCTTCACAGCTGGGCCCCTCCTGATAAGAGGGGGGGGGGTGGTATCCAATTCCTACTCCCAGACCTCAAACATGCTATTGGTATAGAGGTTCTTGCTCAGCACCTTCCCAGCTCTTTCCTTGTCTGCCTCTACCTTCTCTTTGCCCTTACTAGCTCAGACACTGGCTTTGATGCCCCCAGACCCCTCAGCCCCCTCTACCTTCTTCTTTGTCTCTCCTTTCATACTCACCAATAGCTCTCTCTGCCTCCTGCACCCCTGTGCCCACTTCCACTGCCTCTTGTTAGTGTGAATATACTTCCCATCCACAATCTCTAGATATGTTGACTCCTCAAACACTCTCCAGGCCTTTGCCCTCCTCTCAACTGTACCACTCAACTCCTCCAGAGCCTCCAACAAGTCCTCTTCTTCCTCTTCACTTTCTTTCACCTTCAACACCTTACAGATAAAAGCCCCCCACATCAGCACTGAGGGTCAGTCACTTGTCTTCTCTGTGGCCTCCTTCCCTACCAGCTGAATCCTGACATTGACATCACTCATTCTGAATGTGGTCCCCTCTTATATCTGGAAGCCAATGTCCACCATGTCACTATACTCTACCATCACCTCCTCTACCCTCCTCCTAGTCTTCTCCTTCATCACCATCAGTACCCCTCTCACCAGAAGCTGCACCACCCTGGGGTCCTATCTCAAGCACTACACCATAGGGACCACCACTTCCCCAACTACTACTCTAGTCTTCAGGGCCTTGTCCAGTGGGCCTGCCTTCTCAAAGCCCACCTCAACCCCCTTCAGACCCTTCAAGAACTTCACTGAGGCTGCCTCAGCCACCTGTTTCGAAATAAGCCCCAGGACCATTCTCACCATCACTACCAAGCCCCAAAAGTACAAGGTGGCTGTGAACTTCGAGATCAACTTCTTGAGCAACAGGGCTACTACTAGCCCCATTATACCATCTACCAGGTCCCCCTTCTACATAGGGGGTCTCTGCTCCACCTGGCCATCAGCCATCATATCTCCTTTTTTTTCCTAATCCCCCATCACACTCTTATCAACAGTCATGCCCCCAGCCACAGCCCCTCCAGCCCCTATACTCACCTCTCTCCTCTGAGGGCCACTCCTCCTCCTGATGCTAGCCTTGCCCTTCCCATCAGCAGTGCTATTCCTGGTTCCAGCAGGCCATCCACTCGCCTTCACCTTGTCAGCAAAGCTGGAGAGACCAGGCCTTCCCTCAGATCCACCAGACACTGGTCCTCCTCCAGAGCCTTTGCCACCCTTCGACCCTTCAAAAGCCCCCATCTCCAATCCATAACCTCTCCCCACATGCTGCCAGCCAAAAGCCCCAGGTCCACCTGACCCAGCATACCTATCAGAACTCTTGCTCGATGATATTTTTATAGTACCTTTTCTCCAAGTTGTATTGAAAACCATTGCTTGAAGTTTGTATTATGAATTATACAGAAGAGAGGTGGTATTTTTATATATTTATTATTATTATTATTTAGAAAGAGCTTTAGAGCTATACACTAACTAATATATTGTTACTATTTTATTATTAGAGAAATAGACTATTTTTTGATTAGTAGAGGAGAAATGATGAGAAATTAATTACTGGATATTAGTGAATAGTAGTTTTCTATCCTACTTAGGTTTTATAGATAGAACTCTCTTTATTCTAAAGAATAAACCTTTCTTAGATAGAGAGGACTATTATAGTTAGAAGTAGTACTCTGAATGAGTCAATTTAATTCAGATGAATTCAGATTAGATTCAGATTGAATCTCATCCAGATTAACTCAGATGAAATTTGAATCTTATTTAGATCAATTCAAATCAACTACTGTTTTAATTTTCAAATTAGATAATTAAATGTTTACATCAATAACTTAATGAATAATTATTCAATTTTAATAATCTTAGTATCATTTGAAAGCCCTTAATAGGGCCTTTCTAATGATATTAAAAATATTAAAATTAGATTATATATTGCCAAGCTATTAAGGAAAACATTTTTTTGAAGAAATTTCCAAAACCAGTAAGTCAAATAATTTCTAAAATTGGTAAGTCAGACATTTTTCTTAATAACTCAGCAATACATAATCTAATTTTAATATTCTTGGTATTATTAGAAAGGTATTATTAAGAGCTTTCAAATAACACTAAGATTATTAAAATTGGATAATTATTAATTGAGTTATTGATGTAAACATTCAATTGTCTAATTTGAAAATTAAAATAATAATTGATTTGAATTCCATCCCAGTTAATCCAGATGGGATTTAAATCTGATTCAGATCAGCTCATTCAGAGTACTAGTCAGAAGAAATAATATAGTATTACTAGGTTAATTATATATGATAATAATAAGAGAATCTGATATATCTATACTGATTAAGCTGGCTATATCTATAATACTTATATATTTGAGAATAGTATACTATCATATTAGTCAGAACAATTCTTCTCTAGTAATAAATACCTTCTGGCTAACTCAGACTATGCTCTGGATTCTTAAATTATTTCAGTTTTTAAGAAGTCTCTATATTATAGTTTGATGATAAAGAAGGCTCAGTTTAATTTCCAGTTGAGCAATATTTATATTCAGGTAGAATACTATATTGATATTCTCAAAGGATACTTCTAAAGTCTCAAGGGGTTACAGATTAT
>RBNI01003559.1:0-15611 GCA_003990745.1 Jimgerdemannia flammicorona
AAAAAAAAAAGAGAGTTGGGGTGGTGGGTAATAGAGTGTCTTTCAAGTATAAAAGAATAGGAGGAGGCCCTCCTAGGGGGATTGGGTAGTGAGAGGAGATACTGTAACTATATCTATAGACTTATAATAAATAGCAAAGTCCAAGTGACTATAAAAAAAAAAAAAGGGCAATATTCTTACTAAGTTCAGGCTATTTTTAGGCTAAAGCTCTACTGGCAGAAAGTCTCTAAGCTCTGAGATTGAGGTGCAGCTATCTGGCTTTAGTAGAGAGATCTCAGAGATAATTGATTCCTCTTTTTTATATAGGGTCTAGGGCTTTTATAAAATTGATGATATCTTCTATCTATCCTTGGTGAGTTGTATGTCTGATGAGAGCTAGAATGTCTTCTCTCAAATTGTAGATCTTGAAAATCTTTCTTTCTAGTTTCTTGGTCTGGCTTTTTAGGATCTGGGTTCTGTTGTCACCTCTCTTTAGAGTGTAGACTATAATATCCTGGCTGAGGTGAATCTTCTAATGTCTGCAGTCTCAGCAGTCTGGGTGTCTTTTATGGTTACAATATTCCATTGCTCTGAAATACTGCTCTCAGTTATTAATTTCTTATTACTTTGGAAATTAGTATCTATTTTGATCATAGACTAGAGAAAAAGTAGATAGGGGGTATACTTTTGTTCAGATGAAAAGGTCTTATCCTCTAGCTCAACTTTATAATACTATGGTTATTTCTTGGAAGATAGTTGACTGTGTGATTATGATTGGGAGTTCTGGTCTATGGAATCTCTGTTTTTCTTATTAATTCAGGAGGTAGCACTAGTAATAATAGTCTTGGAGAGAGAGTGAAAGACCATTTGATGTAGACATCTTCCTAGCCAAAAGGCTTTTTTTTGATATATTTCTTACTTTGGAACAATGGAGATTATACTGAGTCCTTCTTCAATATTCCAAGGGTCATTATCTTCAAGTAGTGTCCACTGAGAGTTATCTCAAGGAATGAGTTTGAGGACCTCTTCTTCTTTAGATACTTCTTGTTCAGAAATCTTCTGTTTAGGAGTTGGATGATTTGTAAGAGGGTTGCTTTTTAAGGTAACCATTACGTAGTTCTGGAAGGGTTTTCTGGAAGTTCTGGATATTCTGGAAGACCGTTTTCTTATGGTCAAGATCAATTTTGTATGGAGTATATCCTCTACACTTATTGATTTCAAGATCGGGTTGACGTCTCAACCAAAGTCCTTTTTTGGACTAGTTCTGGATGTTCAGGATTTTTTATATTTCAGAAAGTTCAAGAAACTAAGACCAGCTTAGTTGAATTAGCATATCGCTGCAGACAATACCCAATTAGGAAATTTCGTGATAGGGTTAGGAGTGGGACCTAATGGGGAGCAGATTTACTTAAGAGTGGTTTGTGGGTTATTAAATAGGTTTATTTGCTATTCATGATATTGCTATACTAGGAGTAGTTGTGTAAAGGGATATTGTGGGGAAGTGCTCAGGAGTTGTGTTCAGATTGTTCAGGTCAAGTCTGTTCGAGTCTGAGATTCTGAGGTCTGGGGGAGGGGATATTTATACTAGTGAGGGGCTATCTGGACTATGCTAGATATAGATGTAGCACTAAGTGCTTTGCTGAGTCAGAATGCAGTCATGTAGTATAAGAGTGATCTGATATATCAAGAGATTGTCTGACTGCTGAGTCAGTTCACAGTTATGTCATATAAGGCTAATCTAACTATACTATGACTGCTAAGCTATTTATAGATTTTAGATGCTGTCTGGATAGTCTTTGATGACATCACTATTGATGACATCATCACTGGCAAAGTCTGAGCAGTTTTCTGACTTCTGACATCATCAGTTTCAAGATGTCATCACTTCTATCTCTTGCAAGATTAAAGCTGTTCTTGGTGGCAGTGGTTGTACAAGGATAACAGGTCTTGGTTCTCTTTTTTTTTGGTCTGCTGGTGCATTTGCGAGGACTGGCCATTCTTGTCTAGGGCGAGGGCTCCCAATGTCATGGCTGGGGGTTTGAACCTCTCGGAAATAATATTTTCTGTAATCTGAGACAATTTCTAGTAGTAATATCTGTCACGTAGATAGCTTGAGATTGGTTTCGACATTGTCGGCTTTCTTGAGTTCAGATGAAGCATCCGTCACTCTCCAACAGAGATGACACAGATAGAGCAAACAGAGTTGTTCAAATGCATTTTGCTTCTGCTAAGTAATGAGGTCTTATATAGTTGCAGTGTATCTTAGTCTTGAGTTGATAAGTACAGTTTGTGAATCTTTTGGTAGATGAGATAGGGTTCTTCTTATCTCAATTTGAGTTTGGTACTTTTGGTTTTCTTTTATAATATTATAGTACACCAAACTAGTTATAGTGGTTCAGAGTCAGTCTTATGGTTGTAGTACTTTTTCTAGTATTCTTGTATCTTGGCAGTGGGTTCTTGTGCTTGCTGGCATATTTCGTATAACCAGATGATCTCTTGTTTTATAGTCTCACATGTGGTTTCCAAATTAGTTCTGAGGATGCCATGCGATTTTGGTGGCTTGGATATTGTGTACTTACAACTCTCCCCTTCTTAGCTTTCAATGTCCTCATCAGAGCCTTCTAATTTGTTCTGGTGTTGTTGTACCATTTGGATGGTTCTTGTGGCTGTGTTTGTTGAGGATTTGTTCAACTTTGTATTCTTCTTGGTCATTAATAATGACAGATATAGGTGGTTCTGTGGTTCGGTTCAGAAATGTGTCTCAGACTTTCTGGAGTAGTGGTCTAACATGGCTGTCAACTTTGGAAAAGTCTTCTTTAGAGTTCTCGGGTTCTCCTTTGGATGGATAGATGGAAATAGCAAAGAGAGGGCATTTCTGAGCCAATTTCTTGAGTTGTAGCTTGTTAATGTGAGTGATCTTTGGTCCAGAGTCACTAGAGTTGAGTGGGTCCTTTTTGCCTTGCAATTTGAAGTTATGGCATCCTTTCTTGATGGTCAGAGAATGGTTTACCCAATCGATCATGGGGTTCTCCTGTTTCAACCATGGGGTTCTAAGAATAATTTCATTGTCAGGAAGTGGTACGATCTGGAGGGTAACATGTACTTGGTAGTCACTAATTCGGAAGGGTAGATTGCAGACTTCCTTGCTGATGACATGTGAGGTTCCATCAGCTGTGGCAACTGCTTGAGTTTGTTGTACTGGAGAGGTAAAGATCTTGAGTCTGTTGGCTGTTTCTTTATTGATAAAGTTGCCTGAGGCACTGCTGTCTATCATAATCTTAACAGGTGCTTGATTGACAAAAGCTTTAAGTGTAAGCAGTTTGTCTGATCCAATGGTGGTGATTTCAGTTGTAGGAGCTTTTCTTCTGTTGGTTCTTCTTTGAGCCAGTTCATTGATATAAGAGAAGCAATCATCAATCATTCAGGAAGAGTACATTCCAATGCCATGAGGGCATTGGCCACTTGGTACATATCCATCTTTGATTTTCTTGTAGAATTGTTCTTCTTTGTTTATGGTAGGTTGGACTGGGGTCTTATTCGATGAGCCAAATCCTTTGGATCCTTAGATGGTGGGCAGTAGTTCAGAGACTTCCTTGACTATCAGGGTTGACTCGTTTTTTCAAATAGGATCTGGACAATACAGAATCCAATGGGAATCTTAAAGAGTGTCCAACTGTGGTTTCGGATGAGGACAATAATTTTGCCTGTGTAATCTTTGTCAATGACTCCTCCTTCTACTGAGAGTCCTTTCAATGCTAGGCTGCTGCGACAGCATATTCTTCCAACATGTCCTTCAGGAATTTGGATACTGATTCCTGTGTAGACTTGCTTAACTTCTCGGTTAGAGACTGTAGCTTCTTTGGCTACATACAGGTCATATCCAGCTGCTTTTTGACTTCCTTTGGTTGGGGCCTTGGCAGTTTGTCTTAACTTGACAAAGTCTAGTGTTCTGGTGGTCAGGTTGTTGAGGTGGTACAGAGTAGTAACAGTTGCTCGTATTGCTGTTCAGGGTTTTCAGTTAGGGCAGGCACTGGCCATGTGTCCTGTCTTTCGGCAATAGAAGCATGCTCCACTTCTTCTAAGTTTGTTCCTTTTGCCTTCAGTGAGTTTCTTGAAGGTACTTGGCTAGGTGGGTTCATGATTTCTGGGTGTCTATGAAGTGGATATTGAGGGAGCTCAGGATGCTTCATGCTTGGGTTCTTCTTTCTTGGTCCAAGTCTTTTCCTTGTTGTTGAATTGTCTTCGGAGCAGAATTGGTCCAGCTGTTAAGATTCGCTTGACCATAGTCTTGATTCTTGCCAGGCACCATGGTTAGTGATTACAACCAACTAGACATCCTTGTTCTTGGATTTTTCTAGTAAGCCATTCAGGCAGGGCATCAAATAAATGATCTGCTCTTGTACCATTTCATGCTTCATCATTGGCAATATATCCTAGGCCAACAGTGTTCAGAAGTGACTTAAGTTTTGTACAGAAGGTTTCGAATTCCTCCTTGCCATGTATATCGAATTTGAGATTGTGGAGTTTTACTCGAGATTTAGCGATCATGGTTTCGCTGTGATATTGAGCAATCATAAGTTGTTTAAGTCCAGGGGCTGCAGGATGGGCTCTATATCCTGGGGCATTGTTTGCTGTATTCTGAGCAACTACTGCAGGTCGGGTGTCCCATGTAAGGGGTTTTTTAGGAAGGGTTTGCCACCATTCTTCAGCAGGTCCTCGAAGAATATAACAACTCAGTGGACATAGGCTGTAGTGGTAGCAAAGAGTTGTTCCAGAGTGTGGTCTTGATTGTTTGTCAGAACATGGTCAGCGACTTGCTCATTGGTCCATTGATTGGCTTCAAAGTTGGTGTCAACTATACTAATGAAGCTTTGTACTTCTTGTGCAGTACCATTGAAGGTAGGTAGACTCAGATTTTTTGTAGGTCAGGTCTGTTCGACTAAGGCAGTAATGGTTGCTGCCATTATAGCTACCTGGGCTGTGAGGTCTAGGATCTGTTGGTTTGCCATGTTGTTTACTGGAGGCTATTGGACTGCTGGTATTGGTGTTACTGGTACTACTTGAGGTACTGGTGTAGAGTGTGATGGGGTTCTTTGGGTCTGTATAAGTTGCTGGAGTGATAGTTGTGGGTCTGGAGTAAGGGCTTGATAGATAGCTGTCTGTTGCTGTGTAGGTGTGTTCTGTCCTGATGGAGATGTGTTTTCTTCAGTGGTGTATTTGGGATCGAATTCACTGAGATACTCCTTCTCTTCTTCGGTTTGGTCCATATGTAATTGGGTTTGCTCGACATCAAAGTAGACAGAATCAGTTGTATATCTGATTTCAGATGGACTTAAATCAAAGTCAAGTTCTGGTTCAGTATTGGTTTTAGATTCAGGTAGGGCTGTAGTAGAGCCTGCTTCAGGTTCAGGGTCAGGTAGTTGATGAAGAGTTTCTCTTGCTTCTTCCTTAAGGATATGGTGGGCCTTGCTGTTCTGAAATCAGTAATATAATGCAGTCCTGGTCCTGGTATGGTGAAAGTTGGTAGAGTTGAGCCACTTGGCTACAGAGACTTGAACTTCATGAGGAACTAAGACTAGAAAGACTGCTGCGGATTGTCCTAGGTTGCTCGGGTTTGTGGAGCTGACAAAACTCTGGTTGAGGAGAGTAAAGAAGGCTTCTATAAGACCTTCTTCATCTTGACTTGCTGGGTGTAGGGCAAGGAGTTTGGTGAATAGGGTTTTGCCTATTTGCTGGTTTAATCAGAGTACTTTTTTCTTTGAATGAAGTTTGTCCCACTTGTTGCAGGTATGGAGGTCAAATTGTCCTTGTATGTCAGGTTCAATTCTCTCCAGATTGTTAGATGGTTCAGGATAAATTTCAGTTCAGAGGTTGGGCTTTATATCAACTTGTAGAAATTCACAGAAGGATATATAGCAGGGTGAGGAAGCATCTTGAAGTGGAATTGGATTGTAAACCACTGCTACCAAGTTGTAAGAGGGTTGCTTTTTAGGGTAACTGTTACATAGTTCTGGAAGGGTTTTCTGGAAGTTCTGGATATTCTGGAAGACCGTTTTCTTATGATCAAGATCAATTTTGTATAGAGTACGTCCTCTACACTTATTGATTTCAAGATCAGGTTGACATCTCAACCAAAGTCCTTTTTCAGACTAGTTCTGGATGTTCAGGATTTTCTGTATTTCAGGAAGTTCAAGAAACTAAGATCAGCTTAGTTGAATTGGCATATTGCTGCAGACAATACCCAATTAGGAAATTTCGTAACAGGGTTAGGAGTGGGACCTAATGGAGAGCAGATTTACTTAAAAGTGGTTTGTGGGTTATTAAATAGGTTTATTTGCTATTCATGATATTGCTATACTAGGAGTAGTTGTGTGAAGGGATATTGTGGGGAAGTGCTAGGAGTTGTGTTCAGATTGTTCAGATCAAGTCTGTTCAAGTCTGAGATTCTGAGGTCTGGGGGAGGGGATATTTATACTAGTGAGGGGCTATCTGGACTATACTAGATATGGATGTAGCACTAAGTGCTTTGCTGAGTCAGAATGCAGTCATGTAGTACAAGGGTGATCTGACATGTCAAGAGATTGTCTGACTGCTGAGTTAGTTCACAGTCATATCATATAAGGCTAATCTAACTATACTATGACTGCTAAGCTATTTATAGGTTTTAGATGCTGTCTGGATAGTCTTTGATGATATCACTATTGGTGATATCATCACTGGTAAAGTCTGAGCAGTTTTCTGACTTCTGACATCATCAGTTTCAAGGTGTCATCACTTCTATCTCTTGCAAGATTAAGGCTGTTCTTGGTGGTGGTGGTTGTATAAGGATAACAGGTCTTGGTTCTCTTTTTTTTTGGTCTGCTGGCGTATTTGTGAGGACTGGCCATTCTTGTCTAGGGCGAGGGCTCCCAATGTTGCGGCTGGGGGTTTGAATCTATCAGAAATGATATTTTCTGTAATCCGAGACAATTTCTAGTAGTAATATCTGTCACGTGGATGGCTTGAGATTGGTTTCGATGTTGTTGGCTTTCTTGAGTTCAGATGAAGTGTCTATCACTCTCCAATGGAGGTGATACAGATAGAGTGAATGGAGTTGTTCAAATGTATTTTGCTTCTGCTAAGTAATGAGGTCTTGTATAGTTGCAGTGTATCTTGGTCTTGAGTTGATAAGTACAGTTCATGAACCTTTTGGTAGATGAGATAGGGTTCTTCTTATCTCAATTTGAGTTTGGTACTTTCAGTTTTCTTTTGTAATATTACAGTATACCAAACTAGTTATAGTGGTTCAGAGTCAGTCTTATGGTTGTAGTACTTCTTCTAGTATTCTTGTATCTTGGTGGTGGGTTCTCATACTTGCTGGTATATTTCGTGTAACCAGATGATCTCTTGTTTTGTAGTCTCACATGTGGTTTCCAAATTAGTTCTGAGGATACCATGCAATTTTGGTGGCTTGGAGGTTGTGTACTTACATGATTCTTGACCCCAGATTGCTTATACTTCTACAGCTTTGGCTATAGGTGTTTCTGGAATATGTCTGTATTTCTTCTTCCTTCTTCTGCACTCAGAACAGACTATGCTAGATGAATTCCTTGTCTCAATGATCTTGGAGGAGTGCTCAGGACACTTGTGTCTTTTGAGGCAGGTGAGACATCCTTTGATCTGTCCTACAATAGTTCTGATTGTGATAAAGATAGTATTCCTGGCCTATATATTATCTTCTGATCAGTCATTTACTAGATTGATTTGGGGATTAAGTCTGATATCATTTCTATCTTCAGATTCTTCTTTCTCTTCTATAGTAGACTCTTTACTACTGGTATATTCTTCTTAGATAGTGACCTCCTTCTTTTTCTTTGATTGCTCATAGCTAGTTACTTTAACTCTATACTTATTGTCTCAGTAGTCAAACTTGAGTAATTGTTGACTGATATCAACAACTGCATTCATTTCCTTCATCCAGTTGGTACCAAGAATAATATTATAGATAATAGCTTTAGTGACAATAGCTTTTGGAATTGAAAACTAAATGTATCTCAGGGAGATGGTAATATTTTATACTTCTCCAAGGGATTGAGTTTAGACTCCATCTGCTACTATGATACTGAGGTTAGATAATCCATTAATGGGCCATTGAAGGGTGTCCAGAAATTATTTGATAATAATATAGATAGCTACTTCTATATCTATGAGGATTTTTACTTTTTGTCCTCCAATATCTCTATATAGATAGGTGCTAATATATCTCTCTCTGTAGCTTAGATAGAGGTGAGAGCTGGTTCTTGCTGTGGGATTGAGACTCAGCCAGTGCTAGACCTGGTGGTTTTTAGTAGTTTGTTTCAGACTTCAGCTAGTATCAGTTGCAGGAACTGCAGGAGAGAAACTTCTATCTTGGCTTCTTAAATCTTTTACCAGACTTTATTATAGATATCTCTGAGCATAGTCTTCAGGGTATACTTCTTCTTGGGCTTTGAAAAAGCAGACTCTTATTCTTCTTTTTTTTTTTTTTTTTTTTTTTTATAGTCACTTGGACTCCGCCTTTATTACCAATCTATGAATAAGTATATATACATCATTACCACTCACTACTCAATCCCCATAGGGGGGCTCCTCTCCACCTCCTCATGAATAAAGATCACCCTTTCACCAACTATGCCAACTCTCCCCCCACTCTGTCCACAAATTTTCTCCACTAAGCAGTGCCTTTGACCACCCTGCAGCCCCCAACCAAGCCACCAGCCCGTTAAGGTGTCTTCCATAAGCCTATGCTACTGCATCAACCAGTCCCCCAAGCCCTGTCAACTCCCATCCTCAAAAACAAATAGCCAGTGGCTGGCCAGCCCTATCCAAATAGCCAATGCTCAGTCCAAAGTAATCCACTCCTTCCCTATCCCCCCTACCAATCTATCCCTCAAGTTCTCCCACCTCTCCTGTACATCATCTCTCCTATGCTGTACACCCAAGTGTTCCCCAATTGCCTGCCAAAAATCCCCCAACACCTCACACTCTCCTAGCCAATATTTAGGCATCTGTACATATCCCTCCTCCTGCCCTACATTATAGCACTCCTCATAGTCAAAGCAACCTCCTATGATAAGGTACCCTGAGCGAAAGTTGAGCATAACATTCCTCCGCAGCATATGCCACCAGACCACCCAGTACTTTGACAGCATCCACTTTTTCACCACTACACTCCAGGTCCAAACACCATGCCAGTCCCACTCTTTACCAATTCCAACTCCTTACCAACTGCTAGGCCACAGATCCTGGCCCGGTCCCCTTTGGCATTCCATTCTGTTACCAATGTCGAACTCAATTAAAGGGGTGACTCTTGTTCTTCTTGCTCCTTTTCTTTATCTTCTGAGAGTAGCTCATTTGTTTTGGGAACAAAAGGTGAGGGGAACTGGAGAGGTATTTTTATTTGCTCCTTATGTTCTTTATTTTCCTCTTGAATTCTTCTACTAGTATTTCTGAATGGTCTTCCTATAGGTCTCTTCCTCTTCTCTACTAGATAAACTGTCTTTCTGGTGATAAATTTGGCTGAGTACAAGTCCAGGTCACTATAGTCTTCACTATTACTTTCTTCTTTGAAGTCTTCAACAGGATAGACTTCAGTCTTCTTATACTGGATTTCATTCCTTTGATTTGGTGGTTCTGAGTCTCTTCAGTTATATACTTTATTATTATATTCAGTAGTATAGTGTCTAAAATATCTATAGTAGAAGTATTGGACTTAGGCTCTATTCCAATAGAGTATCTTCTTTCTTCTTGCTGATAACTTCTGTTATCTCTTGATGGATAATCTTGGTTCCTTTGTGGTATATACTCTCTGTTGTCTTGTGGGTAGCTTTGATTTTTGTATATAGTGAGTTTTTCAATCTGACCAATCAATCAGTCTAACCTGGAACTGAGGTCTTGAATTTTACTCTTGTTCTTCTTCCATTCTTTGGCTGGTTTCCTTTCTTTGGATCTTTCTTATCCTTGGAGGAGTCCTTGTAAGACTTTGACCAGGATATCTTCTTTAATATCCTTCTTATTATGGTTACTTTAGGTAGTTTCTTATCTGATATTGAAAAATCCTTAGGCTGCATCTATTTGCTCTTCAGACCTTCTGATGTCTAGAGTGTGGATATGCTGAGCAATATTTGGTGGAATCTCATTTATAAAGGTCATTGGACCTATAATGTCTTGGTTGGTAGTAATGAATATGGCTGCATATATTCTCTTCTGAATTCTTGTGAAGAATGCTCTGGGAGATTCTCCAAGATTTATCTTCATTTCCATGATAGATTTTTGAGCCTTGTGGCAGGTCTCATTTCCTACATACTTCTCAATAAACTAATGGGTCATGGCTTAATATTCTGCTAGCCAAGTTGGTACTACATTAAGCTGCTCTAAGGTCTGAGTTTAGGTCATTTCTTGCTCAGATGAAGATTCCTTTAGCTGGCTCTCTGAGTTGGGCCTTGTAGATGGTAACTTTTCTTTTGAGAGAAAGGTTCTTCAGAGCTGCAATTCCTTCAATTCCATCAAGAAATTCTCTTGGGTCTTCTTCAGGGTATCCTGCAAAGATTGGCAATAGAGTGGACATTTTATCATTACTATCTTCAGATTCTAGTTCTGGTTCTGATCCTAGTGCTGATTCTGATTCCAATTCTGATTCTGATGCTGATTCTGATTTACTTTCTGAATATTGTTGGAGTTTAAAATACTTGGATATCCTGAGAATGGTGTTAGAAATCTTGGGTAGAGAGGAATAGGTCTGGGTATCCTTGAAGGGACTACTCTTTGGTCTTCTTGTTCTGTGACAGCTGGTGGAAGAGATTCAATGGGTGAAATTAGTAAAACCTCTGTAAGAAATTAGACTTATTCAATGAGGTTCTTAAGTTGTTATACAAGCTTACCAAAGACTCTGATAGAGCTGCCTGTATAATTTAGTTGATCTGATTGATCTAGTAATAAGTCTGTTAGTACTGACTGGAAATTCTATACTGTGCTGGCTTTTTGTTAAATTCCTTCTAAAGCTGGATAGTTGGTAAGTCTTGAAGTAATTACTTCTCTTCTTGTCCAAATGCTAGTGATGACTGATTCTCCTATAGTGGCAGAGATTGGTATTATATTAAATGTATCCAGTTTGACTGTAGGTTCTTGTGAGCTGAAAAGTCATATTGATTTTAAAATCTTCCCAGTTGAGCCCTCAAATGTAATGTATCTGGCTCAATAGAGGCAAATTACAAGATTGGAAGTTGATGTAGTTTGGCTTGAACCTATGTTACTTTGTCAAAAAGCAATAAAATGTTCTGATATTCCTGGTATCCTTAGTGTTTAGTAGTATAATAGTCAAAGCTGAATATCTGTGAGTGATTTTCTTATTGAGATGAGTTCTTGGGTATAACAGTAATTTATGTGTGGTACAGATGATTTTAACAATCTCTACATAACAATCTTATTCACAAAAGTATGTGATTTCTGTATGATGATCTTGTATAGTATGATGATCTTCAAAAGTATGTAATTTCTATATAACAATTTTGTCTAGTATAACAATCTCCAAAAGTATACAATCTCTACATGATGATCTTGGCAGACTTCTTTATGTGATTTGATGAACAACTTGATTTGGCATAGAATCTTCTAGTTTGACAGTCTTCTTGAATAATAACTCAGATATGGTAGATAATTTAGATAACTCAGTTTGGTGCAGATTTTTCTAAATCAGCAGCATTCTGGGAAATAACTCAGATGGCATAGATAATTTGAATAACTTGGATAATGCAAATTCTTCTGAATCAGGAGACTTCTGAGAATATCAGATAACTTGATAATTCAGATAATTCAGATGATGCAGATTCTTAGTAAGTTATATCAAAGACTGGCTTCATTTATGCAGAGTTATGTCAAATAAACTGACTCTACTATGAAGTTGTATCAAAAGACTGACTTGTGTTAGAATGCAGGCAGACATTCTGGAAATGGCAGATTCTCAAATAGTGGATTCTTAAATAGTGGTAAAGTTCTTTCTTGAAATTGGCAGATTTTTCAGACTCTTCAGGCTTATCTAGCAAGTGAATCAAAAATAGACTTGTTCTTTGTATCAGAAAGTAGACCAGAGTGGAAAAAGTAAGCTTACAATCTCCTAGTAGTAGCTGTAGAGTTCCTCTTGAAGTATAGTAGGCAGAATTGTCTTTTGCTTTTTGAACTTTTTAGACTAAGGTTTATTCACTCTTATCTTTAGAATATTTTATACAGTTGTAGTTACTATCTGGTTACTATATTGTTAATTATAGATTACTATCTATAGTAAGTATTCTTAGATAGTACAGTATACTAGACTAGTATAGTGTACTGGCTTAGTATAGTGTACTGAACCAGTATAGGTAAATATACTGTTTCTGGTATCTCTGGCTAATTATACAGGTTAGTACACTAAGTAGTCTTAGTTACTTAATATACCAGATATAGTATATGGCTAATTTATGATTTTGGCAGTACAATTCTGCTACTTGTTATAATATATATAGTTATGAGGTCAGTTTTCTTTTCACTATGTATTTCTCTCAAATATATTTACTAGAAATAATAATTATATTCATGGGTTTTCTTTTTCACATCTGAGAGTTATATATCTTTTATATATAAGTTTTCTTCTTTTATATCAGAGAGTTATAACTTTTGTATACTGGTTGGATATTATAACTAGATATTGATAAATAGTTCTGGCAAGATTCTTTTAATTACTATATAATTAATAATTAGTAATTTTCTATAATATTCTACTAAGTTCCACTAAGTATGACTTATTGCTTAGTAATATTCTATCTATTTCTCTTTCTTTTCATTTTCTTATATAAATATCTCCTCTGAATACTTTAGTCTCATTAGTTATTACATATTTATCTAAAACTCCTAAAGATAATTAAACTTCTCAAGTTCTATTTCTTAAATCTAGTTATATATTTCTATTTGGACATTTGCTAACATATAGTCTAAGTCTCAGATTTCATCTGACTTAACTATATTGAAGTACTCTTGCACTTTAATAAGTATAATTATTCTCTATAATATATACATTTATTATAATTAATAGTAGTAGAAAAGTTAAATCTTACTTCTTTAATAATATAAACTCTTTTTCAATATTATGAAATCTATAAAAGATATACAATAGCTTTAAGAATAAATAGTATAGTTGATATAGACCTACCAAGAGATATATATAAGTAAAGATATAAGTAATAGAGATAGTATTAGGTTCTAAAGGTAAAGAACTAACAGCAGACTCCTCTATTATAGATAAAAAACTTATCTTAAGTTATCACTACCTGAACCCTATAATGGAAAAAGTGGTAATGTTGAAACCTAGTTCTTCAATATGAACCAGTACTTAGAAATAATAAATATATTAAATGAGAAATCAGTTGCTTATATAGGAGTATTACTATATATAAGAAGATATAACTATTTGGTAAAAAAACAAAAGTCTAAATAGCCAGAGACTGACATAAGTTTCAAGATCAACTTATATAGCAGTTTAAGTCCATTAACTCAAAAAAGATGACTAGAGATAAATTGGCATCTCTGTAATAATCAAGATCAGTCAAGACCTATACTACTATCTTTATAAGTATAGTTTTAGAGATCAATAATATCAGAAAAGCTAAAAAGCTTAATATATAGATATATGTGAGAACTCAAGAATTATACTAGATGAGAAGTAGAACTATGAGATCTAAATATTATTAAAGAAGTAATATTGATTGCTGACCACTTTGATATAATTTCTTTTAGAAGAAATTATTTTTCTAAACAACCCAAAAAGCCCTAACAAGGGTATAGATATCTCAGAAAGGTTGTAGGACCTGTCTTGATGAATTTGAACACTATTACTAAATCAAGACTTATATTAGAAAAAAAGAAAAAACTACATAAGAGTAAAGTCTGTTTCTACTGCTAAAAAGAAGAATACATTATTGCCAAATATTTAAAGAAGACTAAGAACAAGATAGAAACAAAAAAGGCCTTAGTTATTTCTAAGAAAAAAATAGTAATACCCATCACTCAAACTAAAGAAGTATATCTGATAGTTCAAAAACTACATCCTGATACTATCATATCAGAAGCAAAAACCTCAGAAGTAATTGGATTGGACCTAGCAGCCATTTAAGATACAATAATCTCTGCAGAATAATAATAACTTATAGCTATTAGGCTAGCTATTCAGATATCTGAGAGATATTATAGAAGAATTATACTATGATCAGAACTTAGTATCAAATACTACATTGACCTAAGTATAGAGATAATTGACCCAGATTATTATAGAGAAATCAAAATACTTCTGATCAATAATGATATACAATCCTTTAAAATCAAGAAGAAGACCAAGTTATATAACTAATCCTAGAATAAGCCAAGATATTAATAATCAAGAAAGTTATAAACTTAGAAGAAACTACTTAGAGTACTGAAGAGTTTAGAAGTACTGAAAGTATAAGCCATAGAGAGAATATCAGTATCATCAATACTAATCTACTACTATTTACAGAAAAAGTCAAAGAATAAGAAATAGATATTCTTATTAATAGTAGAATATCTGATAACTTCATTAGCAAAGAATAAGTAAAGGAATTAAAGATTATCTCTATTAGTCTATTACAATAAGTGGAGTTTAAGATTTCTGTAGCTGATGGAAAAAAATATCAAGTTAATAGAATGGCAGCCAAGTTGTCCTGTGTAATATAAGAGTACTTTAAAAAATTAAATCTCTATATTCCACCTATATAAAGACACTATATTATTCTAGAAAAACCCTGGTTAGCACTGCATAACCCTGATATTGATTGGAGAGAAAATATGCTCATGCTAAACCAAAAAGGAAAGAAGATCTCACTGAAAGTAAAAAAGTCCACAAAAACACCAGTAGTAGAAATCATATTGATAATCTAATTCAAGAAGCTTTTCAAAAAGTACAAATAAGCATTTTTAGTAATCATATAACCCTCAAAGTCAGAAATAAGAAAGGATCTTCCAAAGGCAGTCTAATCTCTGATTCAAGAATTTAAGAACATTTTTCTAATTGATCTGCCTATAGGACTGCTATCTAAAAGAAGTATAGATTATAAAATCAAAATTCTCTCAGACTCCAAACCTCTATACAAGTCATTATATCCTATATTATAATCTGAATTGGAATTCTTTCAAAAGAAACTAGAAGACCTAGTTACTAAAGAATATATTCAATCAAGAAAATTACCCTATAGTGTATCTATTCCTTTTATTAAGAAAAAAGATAGTACTATGTGAATATATATTGACTACTATACTCTTAATAAGATTATAGTCAAGAACTAGTATCTAGTGCTCTAAACGGATGAAGTTGATCTGGATGAGATTCAATTCAGATTTATCATATGATAGATTTGAATCAACTCAGATTGGTCTTGTGATCTGATCCAGATTGATCCAGATTGATCTGGATTGATCCATCCAGATTGACTTATCTGGATTGATCTATCTGGATTGATCCATCTGGATTGATCCATCTGGATTGATCCATCCAGATTGATCCATCTAAATTGAAATCTTTGGTGACATCACTCTTTCTTTTGTTCATTTTGCTCTTGTTTTTTTTTTTTCTG
>RBNI01003560.1:0-15611 GCA_003990745.1 Jimgerdemannia flammicorona
TTTTTAATTCCTCAGACTTCACATTTATTACTTATTTGGTCTATCAAGATATAATTACAGTACTCTAACCCACTACCCAATCTCCCTAGAGAGACTCTTCTATAAACTTTTATAATTAAAAGCCATCTTACTATTTGCTACTATAGCCCTCTTCTCACTCTGTCCATATATCTCTCCATCAAGTAGCATCTACAATCTCTCTACAGACCCCATCCCAGCCACCAACCCATCAAGATATCCTCCATCAACTCTTCTCATCTTGTTAATTACTCTCTCAAGCTCAACTACTATCTCTCCTCAAAAATAAATAACCAGTATCTAGCCAATCTCACATATATATATAGCCAAAACTCACCTAATAGTAAGCTACTCATTTCCAAATCCACCCACCAATCTTTCTCTCAAATTCTCCTATTGATCTCTCTCATCATCTCTCCTCCTCAAAATACTCAATCTATCCCCAACTACTAATCAAAAGTCTCTAAATATCTTGCACTCTTATAGCTAATATTCTGATATCTACATAATTCTCTCTTTCTGTCCTATATTATAACACTCCTCACAGTCAAATTGTCCACCTTCCACAAGATGACTAGAATGAAGTTGAGCATGATATTTCTTCTTAACAAGTACTACTATACTATCCAGAACTCAGAAGGTAGTCAGTATTATATTTAGAAACTCTACTAGACTCTATTCTAGTTCTACTCTTTAATAATATCTGCCATCTACCAGCCACAAGGGCATATATTCTGTTGACCCTCACTAGTACTCTACTCCATTACCAATAACAAAGTCAATTAATAAAGTACCCCACAATAACATATAATGCTATCTACATATTGCCAGATTTCACAGTATCTCTCTCTCAGCACTATGCTAGTAAAGACCAATGTAGTGCATTTCATCAACTACTCTCTACCAGAAGCCCCTATATTACATGTACTTACTA
Source organism: Jimgerdemannia flammicorona (assembly GCA_003990745.1). Lineage (NCBI taxonomy): Eukaryota > Fungi > Mucoromycota > Endogonomycetes > Endogonales > Endogonaceae > Jimgerdemannia > Jimgerdemannia flammicorona. The sequence continues at coordinate 953 of RBNI01003560.1, forward strand.
TTCCTAAGCCCAACAAAAGACAATAGATATCCTAATAAGTCTCTCAGTAAAAATCTCATCTCTCAGACCTTCTGTATCAAGAGAACTCAGCTATCTCTCCTTAGTTCCACAGCTCTCTTCAGCCACCATATTCTTAGATAATAAAGTCTCTTTGAGAAGTCAACTAATCCAAGACTCTCTCTATCTACTGATATTGATAGAATATCTTAGTTAATCTGACTCTGCCTCTCAGCCCAGACCCAGTCCTTGGCTAGCTTAAATAGCCTCTTCACCACCCAGGCCAGAAAGTCCAAATAATATATCAAATACTATAGATTCAGAAGTCAGTATCATTCAGAATTGAAAAACAGTCTATAAAGAGATATATTGATTACCTCAGCTCTACAGGACCTCTCTCCAAATAACCATTACTAATCCCACTAAGTTTTAGGCAGAACTGACTTATATACTGAAAGGAAAATGCTCAAGTACTATATGGTATCTCCAGTATAGACAATAGTTCTGATATCATCTTCTCTAACTAAACCATTGCTAAATATCATTATTTCATATTTATATTAGTTGAGTTTTATCCCAGAGTGAGCCTCATAACACTCTACTGTTTTCTTAAGTACTTACATATCTGCAATTAATCCAAGACCAACCACTATATCATCTGCAAAGGCTCTAACTTCCAGATCATCCTAAATATCAAGAGCTCTACTACATTGTAATAAATCCTATCTATCAATAGCTCTAAGAATAGAGTATACAAAATAGAAGACAATGGGTCACTCTATGAAATACCTCTATCTAGAGAGAATATTACACTCCAATGATTATTATATATAAGTACTATACTGCTCTCTTCTACTAAGTTGATTATAGATACTCAGAACTACTAAGAGACCATAATCCTATCCAGCACCTTCACCAACTAGACTCTTTAGATATAATTATTGGTGTTTTTCTGATCCAGAAAGACCAATCTTCCATCTAGCTTACAAGCTTGAGCCCTCATAAACCTAAGTCATATTATTCTGAATAAGTTAGTCCCTAATAAAGCTTTGTTATTTTTTACTCAATACTTGTTAGACCACCTTCTGAAGCCTTACAAAAATTACCTTAGTGACTATATTTCTGTCTATATCTAGAAGTATAATATGCTACCAGTTCTTTCAATCCTCCCTCCTACTCTTATTCTTATACAACAGTATCACCAGCTCCAGATTCTGTCCTCTCACCTACTTCTCTGACTATAGTATAGAGTTACAAAGTATCATTATCATGCCCAGTACTCCAGAGACTTTACCATCTTCTTCCAGAAGTCTCGGGGCAGTACATCCTCCCCTAGCACTGTGCTCAGTTTAGATATAGCAATAATCTGATAAATCTCCTCCTCTTGAACTGGCAGTACTAAACTACCAAGTCCATCCACTTGTAGTAAGTGCCAATCCTTCAGAGTACATTCAATAGTAGCAGCATTAGCCCCACCCTCCTCCTCACTCTACAGACTACTCCACCTTTCCTTCAGAGAGCTTCAAATATTTTGTAAATCATAGATCAGTAGACTCTTAGTATCCAAAACCACTTCTATATCTGCCTCACCCCCCTAGCTTAAATAAGTCTTAAGAGATACTTAGAGGGACTCTCTTCCTCCTCAAGTCCCAGCCAATGCAGCCATACAGCCATTCCTCTTACTAGAGTCTCCTCCTCCTTCTTCAATACTTGTTATAACTCTATGACCTCCAGCTTTGCTTGTATTAATTTCCAATCCTCTATCCCCTCCAAGGTCAATAGATCAGCCCATTTCTTTTGAAGCTGAACCAACCTAGTAGAGGTCCAAGTCACTCTTATCCTTTACTATTGTCCTACTACCTTGCCAGTCTCACCTTAGTAAACTCTAGTAGCCTCCTTCTGCCTCACTCACTAAGTATTTACTGGAATATTTTTTTTTTTTTTTTTTTTTTTTATAGTCTCTTGGACTTCACCATTTATTATTAATCTATCATTATAATTAAAACATCCCCATATACTACCCATACCCCTAGGGAGCCTCATCTTTATATTCTTATACTTAAATACTACCTTATCACCTACCACCCCAACTGTCTCCTCACTCTGCTCATAAATTTTCTCTACTAAATGGTATCACCAATCTCCCTACAGATACTATCCCAGCCATCAGCCCATTATGACATCCTCCATCAATCCTTCCCACCTCAACAACTACTCTCCCAGATACAAATTCTTCCCTTCCTCAAACACAAATAGCCAATAACCTGTCAGCCCCATGCATACAACCAATACCTAACCCAAAGTGAGCCACTTCTACCCCACCCCTCCACCAATCTATCCTTCAGATCCTCCCATCAACCTCTCCTATCATCTCCCCTTTTACTGGAATGCCCTATCAGACCCAATAATCTGCTTTCTGTCTGATGCTCTCAGCTAAAGTATCCTACAACCACTTCTCAACTAACAAAGAAGAATTGAGATACTAATGTCCAGGCCCATTCCCACTACTCCCAACCTGACCATGCTCTAATAAGTCCCAATGATCTGGCTAGAGATACTACTCAATCTTCAGAAATCTCCAGATATCTAGACTCTAGTAATTGGCTGTCAGCACCCTATCAATTCTAGTCTCAAGACTACCTATAGACTCTCCTATCTTCCTATATTACTCAACCAGCATCTATTCGGGATCTAAATTACTCTATCTCCTCTCAACCCTTTAGGCTACTACTTCTGCTCTCTGCATTTCTCTCCTCATTGGTTCTGTCTAACATCACTATTTGAACTATATTGAATTCCTCTCCAAGCACATCCACTCTTGCCTCTACTAGTACCTGACTATCCAAAAGACCATCTATCCACTCTACATACTCACTGCTAACTGTAGGGCAGTAATAAGATTCAACCAAATTAGCTCCTACTCTAGCTAATACCATTCACTCCTAACTAGTCAATTCACCCAATTTCTGCTTTCATATATTTCATCTTGCTCTTTCTGCACTAGTAGCCTACTCTTGCTATTCTAAACTATATTTTCTCCCTATACCCTCATCCACTCCTATTGATCAAGGTCCTCCTTACAATCCACATTCTATCAAAGAAAGAGATTAGCTTCCATTTCCTTCAACTAAGTGAAAATGTTATACCATCTCCCAGAACCTCTCTAGTTATTCATATTTAATGAAAAAATGTTAGTTGTACTGTTCATAGGGAATAATATTGTAATAAATATATTCTCTTTACAGATCTATATTCATCTCCTCTCTAACTAAGTTTAATTTATATTCTCCAGTTGCCTCTTCTCTCTCAATCTACTTAGCCTTCAGTCTAACCAAAAGCTTGCCCATTGCTGTATCATCCTTCTCCTCTATCTCCTCCCAGTACTCCAAGCAAACCCCTTGTCAGATCTCTAGTCCATGTCTCTGTTCTCACCAGAAAGCTGTATGCTCCCTAGTATTCACCACCAACTCAACCTCCCTCAACTTATCTATCTCATATTCTTCCTCATCTAGGAATACTACCAATATCTCAGTCTCTAGAGATGCTACAACACTATCTCCCTACAGTACTCTTGCCCAGTACTCCTCACTGATAACTATAGATCTACATCTTCTAACTTCTCAGCTGCTAAGTTATTTATCACCCAGAACATCCACTGCAGATCACCAATCAACTTGCCCCCATGGGTTGCTGGTCTGCTATCTTTTAGCATCATTGCATCTGCCCTAGTACTTTCTGTCTCATCTCACTCCTCCTCAGAAATATCCACCAGCTCATCCTCCTCAATCTCAACTATCTGCCCCCCACTTTTTATCTCAGATACTCCAAATTGAACACAGAAAGTCCCCAATATCTCTACATTCTCACCAACTTTTGGCTATATGATCCCAGACCACTCTCTTCTATCCTTGCTCTCCTTCTATATCTCTAGTATAACATCATCATAGAGAGCCTAATTCTCTATCTCCTGGCTTTCACCCATAGTTTTCACACTCTTCCCCACATCATTATTGGCCCAGACACTCTTCTGAACACCCCCTGAGACCCTATCAGAACTGGGTAATACCTTCTCTTTCTCCTTCAAACTCACCAGCAACTACTTCTACTACTTATATCTCTGAGCTCTCTCTCAGTACTTATTATCTCTCTAAATACACTTTTTATCCACCACCTCCAGGTGTGTTGAGCCTATATATATCTGCCATACCTTACTTCACTACTCTTCTATCCTACTGTGCTCTTTTAGTATCTCTACCAGATTCTTCTCCTCCTCTATACTCCCCTTTACTTCTGTCACTTTATACATAAATATACCCCACATCAATACTGAGGCCAAGTTCTGAAGCTTCTCTATAGCTTTCTTTCCAGTTAGCTACAGCCAGATATCCTCATCTTCTATTCTGAACAAAGTCTCCTCCTAGATTTAGAAACTAATATTAACTACCTCACTATACTTAGCTATGACTTCCTCTACTCTCCTCTTTGTCTCAACCATCATTATTATAAATACTCTCTTCACTGTAGCTAGATTACCCTGAGGTTCCACCTCAGACAGCTAGCCATTAGGACTACCTTTTCTTCTATAGTCAACCTGGTCTTCAATACCTCCTTCAAGAGAGCAGTCTTCTCAAAGCCCACCTCAACTCTCTCAAGCCCCTTTAAGAGCTTCATCAAGACAGCTCTAACTATCTGCTTCAAGATCAGTCTTAGTATCATCTTTACTATTACTGATAAGTTCTAGAAGTATAATGTGACTGTAAACTCTAAGATTGATTTCTTGAGTAACAGAACTACTACCAGATAAATTATACCATCAGTCAGATTCCTCTACACCTGTTGGTTACTCTAGATAGCTCTACCATCATCACATCTCTTTTTTTTTCCAGATTCCCCATCATACTACCATCAGTAGTCATATTACTACCTCTAGCCATAATCTCTCCTGCCCTTATACTTACTCCTCTGGACATAGGGCCCACTACTATCTCTAAGATAGCCTTGTCTTTCCCCCAGCTATATCAGTCCAAGCATCCACCAGCTATCTACTCTTCTTAATCTTATCAGCCTAACTAAAGGACTTAAATCTGCCCTCATTTGCACCTGACATTGACCCCTCTCCAGATCCTTTCCCACTATTTATACCTCCAAAAAAGCCTATCCCCAGACCATAACTCCTCTCCACTTACTGTCAGCTAAATGCTCCAGATCCCCCTGACCCAAGACATCTATCTGAACTCTTGCTTAATAATATATTACTAGTATATTTTCTCTGAGTTGTGTTGAAAGGTATTGCTTGTATAATGTAAATTATACCAGAGAAAGTATTATATCTATATTTTATTCTTAATATAGTATAGTATTATAATTAGCAGTCACCTGTTCTCACAGTTATAAAAGATTATTTATAGAAAAAGGATTCTTAACTAAGCAACTTTATAGCTAGCAAACTTTTATAAATAACCTAAATATATATCTAAAGTAAATAAATCTTATATTAAAAGAGTTTAAGTCTTAATTTAATAGTCTAATATATAATGAGATTAGATAAATATTATCTATAACTCTAGGAAGTAAAAAAGAGATATAAAAATCTGATACAATTTCTAGATTATATATCTACTATATCAATTTTAAAATTCAATTAATATTTAATTTATAGTTTTTTTTTGAACTTATTTTAAATTTCAATAATTCTAAAATTCAAAATTTTTTGAAACTAAAATTATATTAATTAAATGATATTGTAGAGAAGAAATTTTTTAATAAAGTTATATATTTTATATATTTTATACATTACTAATAAATAATGATAACTTAGTAAAGTTAAATATTGATATATTAAGATAATATTCTAATACTCCTGCTTAATAAGATATATAACTTAAAAAAAAACAAATATTAAGTAAACTGTAACTAAATAAAAACTAGAATAAAAAGTAATATATAATTTATATATAACTAGAACTATATAACTCAGAATTATAACTATTAAAAAATTTTATAAGTTAAATAGTATTCAAAAATATTAGAAATATCTGCTCTTAGATTAGAGATATGAATATATTACCTATAGAAATGTAATATATATATACCCAATATACTGTTATACCTAATTAGAACTTATAAGATATATTATAACTTTGTTAAAAATATAGAGTAGAGAAGAAGCAGGATATTTATTATTTTAGATTATATATATTTATAAATTGAAATTAATAATACAATTTAAAATAATATAATTATATATAAGTTATATATTGTAATAATATCTTAAAAACTGATTACATCAAAAGCCAATAAGTTTCTGATTATAAATTGTAACTCAACTATAACTCATCTTGATCAGAAGATGATTTGCATCTGAACTCATTGTGACTCATAATGATCTCAATAGTATACTACTCCAAAAAAAGGTGACTTTACCTCTGGACTAAAGAAAAAGACCTTCTTAGAATAGAAAAGAAACATTGAAAAGAAATATAAGATATTATCTACAAATAAGAAACTCACTACAAAATGGAATACCTGCTATCTGCCAAACAACAAGATCAAGAAACTATCTAGATCTATCAGTCTAAAATCAGATATTCTCTGATATCAAAAGAGCTATGAGGATGGGTACAAGAAGCACTCTAAGCTTAAACCATATTACAAGTGACCTATACTACTACACTCTCAACTATTAAAATAGAAACAAGAATCTCTACTACTACTGAGTATCTCTGAATATGATATAAGTTAGGGTATCATCTCTGCAAAGATCTCCCATAAGCCAACTCTCAAGAAATTATATATACCACATACCTGTATAGGTATGAACAGAAGTTGGCTAAGAGAGTCCATCAGACCTTCAGGCATATACCATGGGCCATTCTTAACTTGGAATATATCAAGGTTTTAGATATCCAAGAACTGATAAGCTACTCTATAGATCATCTTGAAGAAATGGTTTTAGAAGAAGCTCAGTCTACTATCACAGGTAAGAGTGATGAGGTCCAAGATCTTTGGATCTCTGTTCTAGAAGACAACCCAGATCAGTACCTTTGAGATCTGATTACATTGTTCTAAGACCCTCCTCTGAGAGTCTGCTTTTTTCAGAATTCCACAAATATATCCTACTTTGTAGATAATGATACTATCAGTTAGAGATCTCAATAACCAGAGTAAGTGAACTACTTATCTCATGGGAAGAAGACCTTAACAATCTCCTTGAGGAGTATTTAAGTCCACTATCAGCACTTACAGAGCTCTCCACTAACCTTAGCATAACTATAGAGGATGCAGAAAATGATTTCTCTCTTAAGAAAATGAGTAAGTGGATGAGAATAATATAATCCTAATGACATTAAACTTTAAGTTATATAAGGATGGCTCTATTAGTCAAATTTGAGTAAGTTAGTTAGTTGTACAAATATTGACTACCTAACTAGCTAAATTTGACTAAGTTAATTATTATACAAAGAGTGACTATCTAACTAGCCAAATTTGAGTAAGTTTGTTAGTTGTACAAATAGTAACTATCTATTAACTAGCCAAATTCTTCACAAATATAAATTACCTTATTTAGCTAGTTAGTCACTTGATTTCCAAAGGTGTACCAAATAGTATCTCCTAGTAATTGTAAGTTATAACTAATTATATAGTTTCATATATAATCTGAAATTTATATAAATACTCTCTTGACTTGTAGTAAATAAATCTCAGTCTATTTGTGTTTGAAGTAAAAGAAATTATAGAGAAACCCACTACCTCTAAGAAATAGGAATAATTCTAAGAGATAAGATAACTAAAGTAATAATTACTTAAGGTTTGAGTTTTAAGAATTTCTCTTACTATAGACTGTTATAGAAATCAGATACAAAACTTAGAAAATATCGGAATATTGTCAGGAAACCTTGTCAAGGATACCAGAATAATTGCCAATCTATCAGAAAGCTCAGAAAACTTGTGAAAACACTAGTCAGAAACCCAAGAATAAGTCAGTCAAAATTGCCACTACTAAGAAAACCGCTAGGAAATCTGCCAAATAAGAAAATGCTACCACAGTCAGTAAGAAAGTGACTGCCATCAGGATTCAAGACCCAGGATACTTCAGAACAGCCAAAAGATATGTTAGACTATCAAGGAATACAAAAAACCCATGAAAATGATTACCAGAGCCTGTGATATCATTCTTTCACTCTTTGTTATTCTGAATGACTAGTCATATGACTAATGGCTCATGATATACAAACTCAGTAATGCATGAACTCTAACCTGAGGTAAGAAATGTAAACAAATTAAACAGCAGTTGAACTAAACATTATATTGAAATATTATTAGAGATAAAGAGACATATAGTATATAAATAACCAGTAGAACATTGATCTATACAATTCAGCAAACAATTGATACAAATTGCACACTATAATATATTGTGATGATATATTAGAAACTGATGACATCAAAACCCAGGAGACTGCTCAGACTTCATAAATCTCTAATTATAAATCATAACTCAACTATGTGGAAAGATAATCTATATCTAAACTCATTATAACTTATAGTGATCTCAGTAGTATATTACTCCAATCAGATGAATCTATCTCTAAACCAAAGAAGGCAACTCTTAGGATATAAAAGAAGTATCAAAAGAGAGTATAAGATATTATTCACAAATAAGAAACTCACTACAAAACAAAATACCTACTATCTGCTAAATAGTAAGGTCAAGAAACCACTTAGGGCTATCAGTTTAATATCAGATGTTCTTTGATATCAAAAAGGCTATGAGGATATATACAAGAAGGACTCTAAGCCTGAACCTCTTTATAAAGAACCCATACCACTATATTCTCAAATGCCATAAAATAGAAATAAGCATCTCTATTACCACTAAGTGCCTCTGAATATAGTTAGAATATGAGTTAGGGCATCATCTCTGCCATGATCTCTTAAGAAATTATAGACACTATATGTCTGAATAGATATATATAGAAGTTGGCAAAGAGAGTCCAACAGATCTTCAGGTATATACTCTGGGGCATTCCCAACTTAAAATTTGTCAAGATTTCAGATATTCAAAAACTAACAAGTTACTCTACAGACTATCTTGAAGAAATGGTTACAGAAGAAGCCCAACCTACTATCATAGTTAAGAGTGATAAGGTTGAACCCCTTTGGAACCCCATTTTAGAAGATAACCCATATAAGTTCCTTCAACATCTGTGTGCATTATTCCAAGATCCTTCTCTGAGAGTCTACTACTCTCAGGATTTCACAGATGTACCCTACTTTGTAGATAACAATACTATTGGTTAGAGATCTTAAGAACTAGAGTAGGGTGAACTACTTATTTCATAGGAAGAAGACCTTGACAACCTCCTGGAGGAGTATACAAGCCCTCTTTTGTTATCTACTAAACTCACCACTAATCTAAAGAGGATACAGAAAATAATTTAGCAGAACTTCCTGAAGAAAATGGGAAAGAAGATAATAATGATATAATTTCAGTCATATTGAACTTCAAGTTGTATAAAGGTGACTCTATTAGCCAAATTTGAGGAAGTTAGTTAGTTGCACAAATAGTAACTACCTAACTAGCCAAATTCAAGTAAGTTAGTTAGTTGTACAAATAGTGACTATGTATCAACTAGCCAAATTCATTATAAATAAAAAATAGTCCCATCTATCTAGTTAGATACTTGATTTCCTATGCTAAATAGTATCTTCTAGCAATATCTTTCTCTGCTCCAATTCTCATTACACATACTTTTACAACATACTTTGAAGTCATTTATTAGAGAAAGATACTAAGGCAATGGTAATCAGTAAGTAAGCAGATATATATACTAGGTCAGGAGAACCTGGGGCCTTTAACTGGCAACATGTCAGATAAGGGTATGGGCTTTGGATGGGGTCTTTCAGTGGCCCAAGTGGGCAGGGCAGCTCAGAAAGTAGAAGCAGCACTGGTGGTGAGGCTGGAGGGCAGAAGGGGAGGGCTTTGTGGACATGCTGCAGGCTAGAGGTTGGCTGGTGAGAACTCAGGGTAGGCAGGTAGGAGGGAAGGAGAAGCAGAAGATTGGGGAAGCTGGAGGTGCTGGACCTCAGCCAGTGGGAGGTAGGGCTAGTAGAGTAGCTGCTGGAAGTAGTGGCAGGACTATGGATGGAGGTGTGACTGGAAATCTGGAAAAAAATCCAGATGTGACTGTTGATAGGAGGGCTGGGCAGACTGGCCCAAAGAGGAAGGGGGACCTAGCAGATAGTGTGATGGGGCTGGTGGTAGCACCATTACTCAAGAAGTCAATCTTAGAGTTTGTGGCAACCTTGTGCTTCTGAGGCCTAGTAGTGATGGTGAGAATGGTTGTGGGGATTATCTCAAAGCAGGTGGTGGAGGCTATCTCAGTGAAGTTCCTGAAGGGATTGAAGAGAGTGGAGGTGGGTTTTGAGAAGGCAGGGCTGCTGGAGGAGGCATTGAAGACTAGAGTGGCTGGAGGAGAGATGGTGGTACCTATGGTGTAGTGCTTGAGGTGGGACCCCAGAGTGGTTCAGCTGCTAGTGAAGGGGGTTACCACAATGCTACATACTGGAAGGCCTGCAACTCCAGGGGGGAAGGAGGTGGAGAACCTACTGTGGTTGCATCAGATGATGAACAATTTTGCAGCTGAAGAGTTGGGAGATGTAGACCTGCAAGTGATGAGTGAGGAGCATTGGACATAGATCTTACAGGGTAATGGGGTTGTGGAGGCACTAAAGGTGGAGGTGCTTGCAATTCTTCTATAGGAGGAAGGATATGAGGTTGATAAAGAGAAGGAGGCTGAGCTGGCAGTAGTTGTGAGTAAGTAGGTGCCTTCTGTTGGGCAGAGCAACATGGGCTGAGACTCTGGCAGGAGGCCTTTCTGGAGTATCATGAGGACTTCAAGGAAAAGGAGGATTGGGAGATGGCTGAACTTCTGGTAGGATTGGACACAAAGGAGGTTGAAGAGGAGGTTTTGGCTGATGAAAACAACTTGGACTTGGTATGAGAGGAGAGGCATGTGGATTTGTAGAGGATGGGCTGGATATTTCTTCTAAAAAACATTTTCTCTGATGAACAGTATAATAAGTATTTTCTCTCTGAATGTGAATAGACTACAGGGATCTGGGCAGCATAGGAACATTTTTAATTAGCTTAAGAGTTTGGAGGCTGATCTCATTCTGCTGCAGGATGTTTGATGTGAGGATGATGAGGATCAGGAGGCATAGATTAGATAATGGAGAGGAATTACAGCTTGGATTGGCAAAGTGGCTATTTTGGTGCCAGGTGGTAAAGGGGACTTGGGTGGAATAGAAAGCTGGAGAGACCATTTGGTGTGAGGGGAATGGCATAGGCCTGGGTGGGCACTGGTGAAAGTTGGGTCTTGCTATTGCCCATTGTTAGGGGTGAGAGAATTACATAGATTAAGGGTCTTTTGGAGGATGGCACTCTTATGGAGGAGGTGGTCAATATTCTGGAAAGAGACTTTAATATGATGTGGGATATTCAGTTAGATAGGACTGATGGAGGGAGGAGTGCTAGTGGTAGAAGTGGTGGCCTGGACAAGTAGGAGGAGGTGGAGAACCTTAGCTCTCTGGGAGATATGGGCAGGACAGAGTGGGGAGACAGGAGGATTTATATGCAGTGGGTAAATGGACTGGGTACAAGAATTGACTGGATCCTGATGGCCAGGTGCTGGGGAATTGATGTTTTGTAGACTCTGGAGGTGGAGTGGTACCTATGGTCTGATCATTGGGGTCTATTGGGGTGGGGGCAGTTTGGGGGGAGTGGAGATAGACCCAGACATTGGTGTCTTAACTCCTCTCTGCTGGCTGAGAAGGTTTTGTGGGTCTCATGGGTGGAGGATATCTAAGTGAAGATTACCAGCTGGATATACAAGGGTTTACCAGTGGATGTCTGATGGATAAAGTTGAAAGAGGCTGGATGGGTTTACTGGTGAGGGGCTGGTAGAGAGACAGGGAAGCAGAGAAGGAAAAGAGTGAGGTGTGCTTCTAGTCAGTTGGTTAGATTGTAGATAAAATGGTCAGATTTGTTAAATTCTGGTGAGGTCAATAACTGGTGGTTGGTATGGGCAAAACTGAAGGTTATGGAGTGCAACAGATATTGAGAGAGGAGGAGGAGATGTGCATGAGAGGAATGGCAGCCAGGCTGAGGAAGCAGAGGCTTAAGAAGGGAGAGAGAGAGGCCTACTAGATACTTATCAAGACTCCTCCAGGCCAGGAGGGTGTGGTATCAATGAGATGGAGTCCTTTATACAGAGGGGAAAATGGTGCATGGCCCACAACAGATCTTGGGGGTGCTGAAGGAGAGGTGGAGGAGTCTGTAGAGTGAGGAGAAAGGGGTGAGGATGAGGTGGCAATTGGAGACATACTGGAGAATTGGGATCTACTATAAGTTGAGAGCCTTAGTGACTTGATCCTACTGATCCAAAAGGAGGAGATCCAGTGAGTCCTTGTGGCAACTAAGCTTGGGACAGCACCAGAAGAGGATGGGTAACCTTGGGACTTCTGGAAGAAGATGGTGAAGATTCCTGGAGTGATAAGCCTCTGTGACCATTTTCTCCTGAATGGCAAGTGGGTTGGTGAGCAGGACTTGGGGTTGGTATCCTTATTATATAAAGACAAGAGGAGGAGGGAGGACTGGAAGAACTGGAGACCAATCATGCTTCTGGATATGGATAGGAAGATAGTGACCAAGTGATTGTTGCAAGGTTGCCCAACAGGTGCTAGGTGGGGAGCAGTGGGGCTTTGTTGGAGGCAGGCTTATCAGAGATGGGACTGCCTGGGTTCATGGTATTATTGAAGGGGCACAGGCTTGTGGATTGGATGGAAAACTGATCTTTTTGGACCAGGAAAAGGCCAATGACTGCATTTGGCAGATGTGGCTGGGCAAGGTGCTGGATAGAATTGGTGTTCCTCTATGATTTTGAGCTTCTATGTCGAATCTATTGGAGGAAAGTAGAGCAACTCTGATGTGTAATGGTCACCAGAGTCTAGCATTCCCCTTAGAAAGAGAAGTTCCTCAGGGAGATCTATTGTCTTCTATCCTCTATACTCTTTTATTAGAACCTTTAATGGATAGGATATGATGGAAGGTGATAGAGCTCTCTGTGTATGGTGTGGTGTAGAAGATGGGGGTCTTTACAGATGATATGGTAGTTAGACTTGGCTCAGTGGCAGATATTGAGGTACTTAAGAAGACTATGGAATAGTATGAGGCACATTCTGGGGCAAAGCTCAACTGGCATAAGTATAATATAATGGTGCTGGGGAATAGACTAGTGGGAGGGGATGTCATTGGAACAATTGTCTCTACAGGAGAAGCAGTATGGTACCTGGGCATCTTCCTTTTAGTGTATGGGTCTGTCTTGCCAAGAGTGTGGTAGGAGAGGAGGGTGGCAATCTGTGTGGAGGCTCTTAGAGGTTGGGGAGGTTACCATATCTCCCTAGTAGACTGGGGTATCAATTCTAAATGTCTACTGGTTCCCCAAGCTATGGTATGTTACTTATCATTTAGACTTTCCAGCTTGGGTGGTGAAGAGACTAATAAAACTGGCTAGAGATTGGATTTTGACAGGGAGGTGGTCTCAGATTAATTGGGATGCTCTTGCAATATCAGTAGATAGGGGAGGGCTAGGCCTAGTGGATTTTCCAAGAGGCTACACTGCCTGCAAGCTTGGTGGTTGAAACGGGCTGTTGAACTATAGAGTGGGGATTGGGTACCACTGCTGCAAAAGGTGTGAGAGATGAGATTCTCCCCATAAGGGTCATCAGGAGATTTGCTATCTCTGGTGGATCTGGATGGAAGCCAATAGCTATTATATCAGGTTTTCTGGTGGCAGGTGGTAGATAGAGTATACTGATTAGGCCTGTGCTGGCAAAGCAATGAGGAAGAGATACTGTGGGGTCTGGCTATATGGTAATGGGGCAGCCTGCTTCTGGGGGGTATTCTACTTGCTGAATTTGACATTGGTAAAGGAGTGGCATATCAGCAGAGACTTGGTCAGAATCTATGGCCAAGTAGCTGGCAGGTAGTGGAGATTGGTGAGGAGTGGGACTGGGTAGGAGTCTGGTCATAGAGTGCTGAGGTGTAGAGGTGGCTTTCTCCCAAGTTCTGGGTGATATGGTAGAGGATGCTGCAGAGGAATGTCATGTTGAATTTCTATCCTAGACATCTGGTGATGGTGAATGATTAGATTGTGAGGAGTTTTGTAATGTAGGACAAGTTGGGAGATTTGTGCAGATGCCAGAACATTGACTGAGAGAGTGTGAGGTTCTGGGGGACTTTTGGATGGCAGTAGGGGACCAGATGGGTGTGGAGAGGAGGCTGGATGGAGAGAGAGGTCGTTGGGAGGATTTGAAATCTTTATTAGTGAGTGGGGTGGGCAATGGATGGCTCACTGTAGGGTGGGTCCTAGCTGTATGGGTGGGGTTGGCTAGACATTGGCTCTTTGTTTTTGAGGAGAGATGGTAGACAGATAAACAGGAGAAGTTGTTAAGATGGGAGGGGTTGTTGGGGGATTTACTAACTGGGTGGTAGGTTGATTGGGGTCTCCAGGATGGGCAATATCACCATCTGGTAGAAGGGATCTGTGAACAGAGTAATGGACAGGTAGTGATTGTGAATGACAAAGTAGTCTTTCATTAA
>RBNI01003561.1:0-15610 GCA_003990745.1 Jimgerdemannia flammicorona
CTGGGGTAATTTATACAAGTTGGTTGCTATCTGGTTGCTATGTTGCTAACTATAGATTGCTAATTATGGCAGGTGTACAGAGTCTGTACGGTGTACAGGACCTGTACAGTGTACAGAGTCTGTACAGTGTACAGAGTCTGTACAGGTAAACAGACCCTTTCTGGTATATCTGGCTATTTATACAGTTTCCGCAGCAAGGGTTGCTGGTTACTAAGCTGAGTGTTCACGTCATCTTGTTCGCGTCATCTGGTTAGGATATGATTCAGGTAGTACGTCTTGGCTTGTCATATCTGAGTGTTCACGTCATCTTGTTCGCGTCATCTGGTTAGGATATGATTCAGGTAGTACGTCTTGGCTTGTCACAATATATAGATCAATAATGTCCAATTCAGACTTTTGTTTGGATCAAGGCAAGGTCTGGATACTTATGTACTAGAATTCTGAGGTTAGATCTATATCTCTTGTGCTCAAACTTTATTTTTATTTTTGAATAAAGACCATCACATATTGTAGTACTATGAGTAGATTGCAGATCTATTACATCTTACTTCAGAAAACACTTTATTCTATATGCTTATTCTATTATAAAAATTCATATAAGCTTATTATTTCATACTGCTTGACTTTTTACCACCAATGTTTATATCTACTATAACAGTATCACATCTTACTCTAAACTCTTCCTCTATTGTCTACTCATTTAATAATACACAATATAACAGATAATATAAATGTAGATGGCAATACTACTGTCCCCACTGCTTTCTTTGCTGATTTGGTAAAGTTTGATGACCTGTCTGCCTATGTGGCCACCACATCCATCAAGGTTCCAGCTTTCTTCTATGCTGCTTGCACCAGAGTGCTTTCTGTCCTTGAGGTTGCTGTTACAAAAGAATGCTATACTAATTTCCTATGGACCCAAGTTGCCAACTTGAAGTTTACTCCTTTCAAGAAGATAGCTACTGTAATTGCCCTCCTATCTGAGGAGCAGCATGATGCCATCCTTACTACTACTTTAGTGGAAGCTAAGTATTATGTCATAGCTGTGGTTGAAGTTGCTGTGGTTGATAACAACACTGCTATCTAGTATGCTAAGAACCAGTATACTAAAATTGACAAAGCTATGAGTATTTTATCTGAAGCTCTAGATTTTTTCAGACTTCCTAAAGACATCACTCAAGGGATTGGCAAGAATATTGCCATTATATCTACCTCTGAATGAATAAGAGTTATCTTGTTCTTTCTCTGAGGTTATGATATTTTCATGCATCAATCTTGTCATCTTGCTACTACCACCACCACTAAGACTGTCACTACCACTGTTCATCTAACTGTCTCTGTGTCCTCCTCTCTATAAGATGGAATTTCTACTACCATCTACAAAGTCATAGTTAAGGAGCTTGGAAAGTATCCTGAGATCATTACTCCAGATATCAAATGTATGTTTGTTTCTACTATCACTAATTCCACCTAGCTGAAAAAGAGTGTCCCCACTCTCCAATCCTCTACTGTTATATCTGTGGGTGCTATGGAAAAGATTAAGGGGGTGAGCATAACTTTGGCCTCTGCTATGCTAAACTGCTGCAACTATTCTAGATACCTTAGTATATCTATGAAGGCTCACTGAGGTCCTTACTCCCTATTCTCTATCTTGTCAGAAGGTTCTATAAAAGGGATCAAGTAAGTGTGTAAGACTTTGCCTTCTCTGTCTGTTTCTTCTGCTTCTTTCAAGACTAGCTGCTTGTCAACTTCAAGCTGCTCATCTAAGAGCACTACTAGAGCTTTTGTACTACAGTACAACAAGTATACAGCCACTAAATGTTATATCATCTGATATAATGCTGGTAACATCTGTCCTCTAGTTTTAAAAAACTAAAGATCCCCAGTCCAGAAGTTTGTTATGACTTCCCAGTAGCATGGTTTGACCCCAATGTCCTCATTTTATATAGGGTAGCAGTCTCAACACCAATTCAGAATTTTGCCTTCATGTCTTCTCTTCCTGGTTCTCAATTAAGTTAGTTTTTCATCTCTCAGTTTCAGATATTTACTAAGGAGTAGTGCTCCCAACGAATCAAATTGAATCGAATTTGGCTCAAACTCGATTTGATTCAATCAAATTAAGGGTCCAATTCGATTCGAAGTTTGATTCAAACCTTAATTTTTAAAATGTAATAACTCAATGAAAACTCATCCAAATTTAACGTATTTTATCTTGTTAGATTCATTATATTAATATGATTCTAACAAGCTAAAGTACATTAGATTTGGATGAGTTTACGCTAAGTTATTGCATTTTGAAAATTAGGGTTCGAATCAGACCCTCAATTCGATTTGACTTTTGATTTGATTCGAATTAATTCAAATTGAAAAATCCCTAATTTGATTCGACTCATTTAACCCTCAATTTGATTTGATTCGAATTGATTTAAATCATTTGAGAGCACTACTAAGGAGAGCTTTGTTACTGATATACCTTTGCCTTAGCTTACCCCCAAGCTTACATATATGCTGAACTTTGGCCCTAAGTTTGTTCTCTCCAGGTTGGCATCAATGAATAGTACCATCAATCTGATTTCATTATCATCATTCTAATGGTGTCTTGACCTTGCTACATTCTAGACCTCTATGGGTAATCCTGATAATATTCTAGAGATTTCCACCTAAGTGTCATTGAAATGGTGACTACTGCACTATATGGAAAATATGCAAATTATGCTTCATATGAGTATCACATTAAATTAAGCTATCTGACTTATGACAAATGTATCTGGCATACTTATACCAAAGAAGTTCTGATGTCTTCTCAAAGATATCTATACTTATGATGACTTTATAGTCTATCTTACTGACAAAAATCAGGAATTCACTGTAATTTTGTACACTCTATATCTTGACAGTCTTTGGTCTATTCTTCATGATCCTGTATATATGAATGATTTCTCTATGATTGATAATATTAAGAAATTGGTAAGGTTAGACCTGCTTGGTCTACTAAAGTTTTATAATTCAAGTTGTATACTGATTTGGAAACATCTCATAGAACCTAATAATAGCAAGTTATCTATATTTCATATACTGCTCAAAGTGCACAAAGGGGCATATATAGTATGGTGCTCTATTTTTGGTGCTTTTAACTCTTCCATGATTAAGATTTCACATTTTCTATCTTGCTTTCTCTATCTATAGTCAGCCTATTTGTACCATAATGTAGGTTATTCAAATTATTTACCTCTACATGATATACTAGAACTTTTACAATTAGTTTGATCAGATTATCTAGATATGTCAGATTGCTACTACATTGCTACTGGAAATTTTGCCATATTCTATACTAGGATCACATTATATGAATACATCAACTACCTCACCTTTTTGTTGAGTGTGGTCTTTCTCTCTGACTCTTTACTACTTGAAGCTGTTTTAGGCCTTATCTACATAGTCATGACTCATATGACATTCACATCTACCATCAGTTTCTTCTGCTCAGTGACTGGTATAGTTATGGGCACAAATTGTACTCTGGATCCTACCAATCTTATCAGTTTTGCTCATGAGTTGTATGCCTTACAAGTACCCAATCATCTGCTTAGCTGAGCTATTACTGCTGAGCTAAAGTTCTACTGCTTTATTGATGATCTAATTGTCTTTATGCCTGCAATTATAGACTTGGCCTCAATCTTTAGTACTATATATTCTCTGCACCATTATATCAAATAGAAAGTCTTATTTACCAGACTGTACTATTACTTAGACCTGGAAATCCAAGTTGCACCATTCTGTACAGGCTGCTTTACCAAATTTCTATATAGTACTCAGTTTATTAACTAGTTAAGCAATCATCCTAGGAAGATACTCTATCTATGCATTATGAATAAGGCCCACTGCCTATCACTACTCTGCTCATCTTGCTATAATTAGCTTGATGAGTGTCAGTCTCTGGCCAAATTCCTAGTTCACAGGAAAGAATACTCTGTTGATATTGTAACCACTCAATTGAGTTTTGGTTGATTGGCTTAAAGTTCAAACTTCACTTCTCACCTCTCTTCTTATTTCTCATCTCTCTATTTCCCACTCTGCTTTTTCTTCTCTTTATTATCTAATATGATATAGCTCAATGGCTACATCAATAGCCTGATAAGACTCTACATACTGCTTTGCTTCATTTTGGTTTCTCTGTAACTGACAATGACCAATCATTTCTCAGAAGAATGGTTTTACTATTCTTAATACCATCTTAAATACCAGCTTTGCTCTAAGTTCTCCTTAAAGGCTGCACTGCCCATATGTGTCATGTGATGTTTAAAAATATAAAAAAATTGCCAGACAACCTCTGGTGTAAGACTCTAGGCCTGATACCTATATACCTATGCTCTGTGATATCTGTCTATCTCTACTCACTTTGCTTGCTCCAGTATTGAGGCTCTACTCTACTCTGGTCACAAGGCTCTAGACCTGATGTCTGTGCCTTTGAGTGCTGATGCTTTTTAGGGTTTTAAACCTATAAGTGACAATTATATAATAATATGTGATTATTATTAATCTAGTTCCATTTTTAGCATTTGTTTATATATGTGTAACATTAGAGCATATAACCAGTACCTTTTTCCAATTATTTCTATTTGGGTTTTTAATGGTCTATTATATGTATAGATCAATAATGCCCAATTCAGACTTTTGTTTAGATTGGGTCAAGGTCTGGATACTTATATATCATTTCAATTCTGGAATTCTGGAGTTAGATTTATGTCTCTTATACTCAAACTTTATTTTCATTTTTGAATAAAGACCATCACATATTGTAGTGCTGTGGACAGATTGCAGATCTATTGCATTTTGCTTTAGAAAACACTTTATTCTATATGCTTGTTCTATTGTAAAAATTCACATAAGCTTATCATTTCATACTGCTTGACCTTTTACTGCTGATCTTCATATCTACCATAACAGTATCACATCTTGCTCTAAACTCTTCCTCTATTGTCTACTCATTTAATAATAAAAAAAATAAAAAAAAAAAGATATTAAGAAAAATGTTTGATTTGATAAAATTTCTAAAATCAGTAATTTGGACAGTTTCTTTCATAACTCAGCAATGCATAATCTGATTTCAATTTCTTAGTATCATTAGATAGGCCTTATTAAGGGCTTTCAAATGACACTAAGATCATCAAATTGGGATGATTATTCATCAAGTTATTGATGTAAACATTTAATTGTCTAATTTGGAAATCAAAACAATGGTTGATTCAAATTCATCCAGATGGGATTTGAATTCCATCTGAGTTAATCCAGATAGGATTCAATCTGAATCAATCCAAATCCAATATGGATTAAATTAGCTCATTTAGGAGCACTAAGTATGAACATATCCTTTATCTAATCCCATATAAAACCTCCTCACTCTCTTCCTTTCCATCTCTCCAGAGGGTCACCAACTCCCTAACAACCCTCTTCCTGCAAATATATTCTATAAGTCTTCTATGGATTCCCCCTTCAGGTCCCCACCCCCACTACCAACTATTCAGAATATCTAGTAACAATTACTTCTATCTTGCAACTCACACCTTAAGTATCAAATACTAACTATCCTTAAATATATAAAACCAATATCTGACAAGTCCAACCTAAATAGCCAGAGCCTACCCAAAAGTCAACCACTCATCTCTAACCCCTCCTATCAGTCTTTACCAAAGATTACCCTACCTTCTACCCTCCATTCAGGGGTCTACTATAAGAGGGTTACTTTATTAGAGTATTGTTATATACATAGTTCTAAATATTCTAGAAGACTATTTTCTTTAGATCAAGATCAATTTTATATAGAGTATATTCTTTATACTTATTGATTTCAAGATCAGATAGATATCTCAACCAGAGTTCTCTTTCAGACTAGTTCTGAATGTTCAGGATTTTCTATATTTCAGAAAGTTCAAAAAACTAAGACCAGCTTAGTTGAATCAGTATATTACTACAGATAATACTCAATTAGGAAATTTTAGAATCTAGTTAGAAGTAGGATCTAACATAGGACAGATTTACTTGAGTATAATTTATAGGTTATTAAATAGGTTTATTTGCTATTTATGATATTGCTATACTAGATATAGTGTGAAAAGAGATATTGTAGAGAAGTGTTCTTAACTTATTCTTATCTGTATTTCTGTCTATTTGTGTCTGAGTTTCTAAGATCTGAGAGAGTGGGTATTTATACTAATGAGAAGCTATCTGGGCTATGCTAAATATAGATATAGCACTTAGTACTTTGATGAGTTGGAATGTAGTCACATAGTATATATAAGTGTGAATTGATATGTCAAGAGATCATCTGACTACTGAGTCAGTATATAGTCATATAGTATAAGGCTAATCTAACTATACTAATAACTACTAAGCTATCTATAGATTTAGATACTGTCTGAATATTCTTCAATAAGGTTACTATTGATAATATTATCTTTAATAAAGTAGTTATCTAGAAAGAGTGGTTCTTGGATTATATCTTTCTATTTATTTATATTGTAGTAGATTGAAACTATATTACTATTCTACAGGATGGTATCATCTGTCTCATATACTGAATAGGGTGTTGGTGGGCAGAGAAGGGGTACATCATCTTTGCTTTTATCAGATTCACTATCTGTATATCTTTGGTAGGTAATGGTACTATATATTACAGAGTTATAGTATACTAATAGCTGTAGTTCATTTTGTTCATACTCAGAAGTTAGGGTAGTTGATTTAATCTTAAGAGTTGTCTGAAGGTACAGATTATATTCTCTGATCTCTTTATTGTAGTTAAAGTAATTAAGTGTAAATATAGGTTGGTACTCATATAAGTGGTCATTATCCCAATAGATCTTGTAGGTAGTTATGAACTGTTGTAAGTTTATTGAGATTGGTAGAGTAATTAGGGTTAGTAGGGATTCTTAGCTGGAGCTCATGTTAGTATCAGAGAGATCATTATCTTTTGCTTTATTATTATTAAACTGGATTATATCATAGATGTCCTTTATAATATATCTAATTTGAACTATTTGCAGAATGTAGTCATCAGAATATAGAAAGAGTCTGTCTGTAGTTTGAATATACTTGATATACTTGTGGTTGAGTTCTTATACCATATTGTTGATTTGGCCATAGGATAGGGTGATAACCATTTCAGTAGTAGTAACTCAGAGGTAGGAATAAAGATACTATACTTATAGAAGAGTTCTTAGTATTTGTAAGCAATGAGTTTCTAGTGTTGAGATATTTTGGTAATATCTATATTATAGTAATGACTAACTATATCTTTCAGAAGATAGCTGATCTGGTAGTAGCTTGAGATTTGTCTAATTCAGTAGGCCTCATTAAGTATTTTCAGAGCATTCCATCAGGCTTTCATAAAATAGAGGAGTACTAGGCTATAGATATCTATGAGAGGTAGGGGAGCTGTGGCTCAGTTGATAATAATATTTCAAATATCAGCATAGATGTAGCTATAGATTTCAGTAGTCATGATTGATATATGTTCAAGAGTTGTGGTTATTTGTTTGAGTTGTTATAGTTCTCTATTTTGATATATATATACTTTTGATCTTAATTGGTAAAGTTCTGTTTTTATAAATCTTATATTCTGTAACTTTGAGTTGACTCAGCTTTGTGATCTGTGACTTCAGTTTAACTTAGCTTTGTGATCTTACATATGATTTCCAAATTTATTCTAAGAGTAATATGTAATTTTGGTGGCTTGGAGATTGTATGCTTACATCTGCACTACTCTACTCTTCTGCCTAACATTAAAACACTCCTTACACTCCATAGCACCTTCTTCTATCAAATGTCCCAACCAGTAATTCAGCATCATATTGTACTACAAGAGCCTTTACCATACTATTCAGAACTTGGGGAAAGCCACCTTGCCACTTACTTGCTTTAAGACCAAATGCTATTTTAGTCCCACTCTTCACTAATTTCTACCTCCTGCCAGATCTCAGGCTACAAATCTCTCTCATGCTTCTGCAGATATTACATATCATTCTCTAAATAAAATTCATCTACCAGTATACCCCCTAACAGTAGACAATCCTACCTCTATATCTGGGGTCTCTATTTTCTCTCTCTCTCATCACTCTGCTATCTGAGTCTAATTCAATGAGCACTATCAGCCACTCCTCACCAGAATCTCCTATAGTGTATCTTCTTGCTCTCCTCCAGTACTACCAGAGAAAGCAGGTCACCAGTCATGTCTTGGGGAGAGAAATGAACCTCCCACACTCTCTGTAGAAGGGATACCCACTCTTGACCCCTCAATTCACTAGCTTGCTTCAGCCACCATATCCTCAAGCAGTGTAAGTACTTGGTAAAGTCTACCAGACTTAGCCCTCCTCTGTCTACTAGCAATATCAACACCTCCTAGCCAATCTGACTCCACTGTCCTGTCTATATCTATAATCTGACCATCTTCAACAGCCTCTTGACCACCCACACTGAGAAGTCTAAGTGATATTCCAAATACCACAGCTTAGATAACTAATATATATTCAATACTATCACTCTTCTTGCCAGAGATATATATTGGCTGCTCTACCTCAAGAGAGTATCTTCTCACTCAAGCAGCCACTATTCTTATCAGCTCTAAGATAGCAGGGAACCATATATCAAAAAATAAATTCCCAAGTAATAGACTGCCCCTCCTTTTGAGATAATTGTTTCAATCATATCTCCTCCTACTATTCCTCTACCTAAGACCAGAGTCTTGCACTTATGCTAGTTAAGCTTAGCACTAGAGTATTTCTCATACTATTTTACTATATTTTTTAGTATCACCACATCTTCTACAGAGCCCAGTCCAACTACTATATCATCAGCAAAGACCCCCACCTTCTAGTTTACTCCAAGAATATTCAACCCCCCTACTCTGTACCATATTCTGTCCAATAATGACTCCAGCAAGAGAGCATAAAGAATCAGTAACAGTGAGTCACCCTGTAGCACTTCTCTACCCAGAGAAAAGGACTCCCCCCTATGCTCATTTACTATAATAGCTGTCTGACTTCCCTCTAACAAACTAATCAGCAATCTCCTAAACTCTAGAGAGACTCTCATTTACTTCAACACCCCCTCTAGCCATATCTGCCTGACCCAATTGTAAGCCTTCTCCTAGTCCAGAAAGACTAGTCAACCATCAACCCCAGTAGTATGAGCTCTCTCAATAATACTATAGACCTAAGCCATCTCATCTTATATCAAATAACCTCTGACAAAGCTCTGCTACTCTGCCCCTAATACCTGCTGAGCTACCTCTTGCAACCTAACTATCAACATCTTTATTACTAACTTATGATCTATATCTAGAAATATGATTAGCCTCCAGTCCTTCCAATTCTCTCTCCTTCTCTTATTCTTGTATAATAGAGCTACAAGCCCCAAGTACTGTCCCCCAATCCAGGTCTCTGAGCTAATAACTTCATTATATATCTATGTTATTTCCTCTAGTATAATCTCCACACTGACCATCTATATCTAAAAATTCCAAGACAACTCATCTTTCTCTGGAGCCATCTCTAGATTTATTATTACCAAAATCTAACAGACCTCCTTCTCTCAAATAGAGACTCTAAGTTCACCTAGACCTACTATTGGGTCTGAGTGCTAATCCTCCAGCTACTGTTAAATATTTAGTATATCTTCACCACCTCCTCCTCACTTTACAATTACCTCCAGCAAGACCACAGTAGGCCCAAGATCTCTGGCATCTTGATCACTATATCACCTATCTTATCTAATACTTCTTTTCACTACTGCCTTATCCTTCTTGTCTGAAGCAGCCTTGACAGGAACTTTGTGGGTTGCTCTCCCTTCTCTAGACCCTACCACTACAATTATAAATATATATATATATATTGAAAATTTATAATAAATATATAGTTAAAAAAGAGTTCAAAAATTTAAAAATTTTTATAGGTAAATTTGCTTGCAAAAATGTACAATCTATTAGTTAGTAACTAGGATTTAAAATTTATTAACTATTTTTGAAAAGCTCTATATACCTATATCTTAAAATAAAACTGGTACTATCTACAGCCTTTCATCCTAAAACTGATAATGAAAGGATGAACTAAACTCTAGAAAAAATACTAAGAAATTATATTTTCTATAAATAAGATAATTAGTATAAATATTTTACTATAGTTGAGTTTGTTAACAATAATAGTAAACAAGCTTTTTTTGAAATAATCCCATACTTTACTAATATAGAATAAAATCCAAACACCCCCTTGACACTTATCAGAACTACTAATAAACTCTCTACTATTGAAACCATTGAAGAATTCTTACTTCAAATATACAACTTAAGCCAGATTACAACTGAGAATTTATCTTAAGCTCAAGAGTAACAATTACAGTATATCAATCAGTACTGCTGAGAAAAAATCTTTAATATCAGAGAAAAAGTTCTACTAGATATCTGAGAATACTGAGTTGACAACCTCAAGTATAGATTCTCTATAAAACTAAACAGTAAGTTTATTGAATTATTTAAAGTTATTATGCAAGTCTCTCTAACTTTCTACAAAGTAGTGCTATCAGATATCATTAAGATTCACTCAGTCTTCAATGTTCAATATCTCAAGTAATATAATAAAAATAATTATAAACTATTCTCAAATCAAACTATAAAACCACCAGTACCTATTATTATTAATAACCAAGAAGAATATAAAGTTGAACAAATTCGTAACAAATGTGGCCACAAGAATCACTCAGAATACCTTATCAAATAGAAAGATTATCTAATCCATAATACTATATGGGAATTCAAAATAAATCTTTAGAATACTACTAACTTAGTTTAAGAATATGACTTCTTGAATAACTAGTTGAATACTCTAATACTTATTATTTCTATACTATATATTACTCTTCTCAAATACTATTAAAAGTACTCTTATAATTATTATGAAAGAAATTAAAAACTCAATAAATTAAGACAAAAAGAAATATCAACTTTCTGAAAAAATAGAAAAACTGAAAGCAGCCTATTCTCTCTATACTACTGGTGAGAAATAAGGCATATATATTTAAGATTCTTTAGAGGAAATTCTCCAGCAGTAAATGATATCAGAATCACTTCTGATATACAGTATCAAAAATATGACTCTTTAATATATAAATCTAACATATTAGGCAACTATACTATAAGTATGCTACTTTCTGAGAAAATGAACATTACTGAACTTTTGATCATCCAAATATTGTAATAATACTAGACCAAATTAGAAGCCCTTGATGAGAATATCAAAAACTAAGAAGGGGAGAGTTGTAAGTATACAATCTCTAAGTTACTGAAATTGTATATTACTCTCAGAACAAATTTAGAGATCACATATAAAATTATAAAGCTGAGTCAAACTGAAGTTACAGACCATAAAGTTGAGTCAACTTAAAGTCATGGAACATAAGATATATAGAAATAGAACCTTATTAATCAGAACCAAAAATATATATATTAAATATACAGTATGTCAAAATGAAGAACTATAACAAATAACAACTATAACTCTCAAATATATACTCAACCATGACTACTAAAATCTACAATTGTATCTATACTGACATTTGGAATATCATTATCAACTAAGCTACAGCTCTTCTATCTCTTATGAATATCCATAGTCTAACATCCCTCTATTTCATAAAAGCTTAATAAAATACTCTGAATATACTTAATAAGGCCCACTAAATTGAACAAATCTCAAGCTACTACTAGATCAGTCATCTCCTGAAAGATATAATTAACTATCATTATAATATAGATATTATCAAAATATCTCAATATCAGAATCTTATTGCTTGTAAATACTGAGAGCTCTTTTATAAGTATAGTATCTTTATTCTCCATCTCTGAGTTATTACTACTGAAATGGTTACTACTCTAACCTATGGCCAAATCAATAACATGGTTCAAAAACTCAACTATAAATATATCAAGTATACTCAAACTACAGACAGACCCTTCTCATACTCTGATGACCACATTTTGCAAATACTTTAAGTTAGATATATCATAAAAGATATCTATGATATAATCTATTTTGACAATAATGAAGCAGAAGATAATAATCTCTCTAATACTGATATGACCTCCAGTTAAGGATCTCTACCAATGTTGATCACTCTACTAATCTTATTGATGAACTTATAACAGTTTATAACTATGTATAAGACTTATTGAAATAATGATCACTGGTATAAGTATTAATCTGTATTTATACCTAACTACTTCAACTATAATAAAAAGACTGAAGAATATAACCTATATCTCTAAATAATTCTTAAGATCAAATTAACAACCCTACTCCTAGAGTATAAGCAAAATGAAGAATAGCTACTAGCTTATTACAATCTTGCAACTTATAGTACCATTATCTACTAAAGATATATAGATAGTAAATCTGATAAAAGTGAAAATAATGTATCCTTTCTTCACTTACTAATATTATATCTAGCATATAAGATAGATAATACTATCTTATAGAATAGTGATATAGTTCTAATATATTACTCTATAAACAAACAGAGAGATATAATCCCAGAGCCACTCTTTCTAAATAACTACTTTATCAGAGATGATGTCATCAATAATGATCTCATCAAAAATATCCAGATAGTATTTAAACCTATAAATAGCTTAGTAGTTATTAGTATAGTTAGATTAGTTTTATACTATACTGACTTAGCAGTCAGTTGATCTCTTGATATATCAGTTTATATTTATACTATATGACTATATTCTAACTCATTAAAGTACTAAAGTGCTATATCTATAATTAGTATAGTTCAGATAGCCTCCTATTAGTATAAATACCCACTCTCTCAGATCTCAGAAACTTAGATAAGAATATAGATAAATAAGTTAAGAATACTTTCCTATATAAATATCCCTTCACACATTACTCCTAGTATTAGCCAATAGTAATATCATGAATAGCAAATAAATCTATTTAATAACCTATAAACTACTTTTAAGTAAATCTGTACTTTATTAAATCTCACTCCTAACTAGTTTTGAAATTTCCTAATTGAGTATTGTCTGCAGTGGTATACTGATTCAACTGAGCTGGTCTTAGTTTTTTAAACTTCCTAAAATAAGAAAAATCCTACATATCTAGAATAAGTTTAAGAAAAGACTTTGGTTGAGATATTAATCCAATCTTAAAATCAATAAGTATTAAGAATATACTCTATATGAAATTGATCTTAATCTTAAGAAAACAGTCTTTCAAAACTACATAACAATACTCTACTAAAGTACTCTTTTACAATAGTTGTCTGAGGTTTAAGAATTATCTTCTCAACTATAGTAATATCTATTCAGTTATATTTTCTGACTTATATATTCTGACAAGACTATATATATCAGAATAAATCCTCCAAATCTTGATCTTGATTTCTTTTTTATTATCACTATCCTTTAAAAGGACTGGTGATTTATTCTTCTAATCTTCTTGCTTGCTGACTTTTTTCTCTATCTTAAAAAGTATTTTTTTTTTTTTTAAAAAATTTACATCTTTTGTCCTTGGTAGACAATCTGTATCTTCTGAGAATTTATATATATTAATTATAGCCTTGGTCTTATAAAGTAACTAATTGCTAATAAGAATATTATAGCAAGTAGTATTTATAATAATCATATCTATTAGAATAGTTGATCTCTCAAACTTAATAGAGATATCTCAGATCTTTTTCAGAGAGATATCTTTTATATCATCTACTATAACAAATATCAATTTTGTGACTTCTTTGATTTCTCAACCTAGGTAGTCTATAGCTTTCTTTCTGAAAAGACATTCTTCTACTTCTATATCAATGATAGCTTCAAAGATTCTCTCCTCAATCTGATATATAGTATTGATATATATCTTACTATTATTTTTTTTACTCTTTTTATCTAAATCTTTTTATATATTATTGGTCTTAACTATATATCTTTTATTTTATCTAGATATCTTAGTTTTATTTGAGTATATATTTAGATAATAGTGGTTATTTATTATTTAGCTTAAAAGTAAGATATTTATCTTAAATTATCAGTCAATAAGTACTAAGTTATAATATAGTAGATATATACTAATAGAAGTATAGCAGATTTCTTTATCTTGAATACTTGATCTTCTTTGACTTCTCAGAGTTTTCAAATATAGGAGTAGATAAGTTTGAACTATATTTATACATAGACTTATTAGTTCCTTATCTCTTTATTTAAACTATTTTGATCTGAGGTTTTTTTACTTTAGATATTAAAGATATTTATATAAGTTTACTAGCTATATATAGTAGCTAAGTTAAGACTTCTTTTTTTATAAATTATTTTATATAGTTGAGAGATCTATATATTTATATAATTATGAGTTTCATATAGTTAAAACTATAAGATCAAGTAACTACTAACTATAATACTACTATAAATTAGATAATATCTATCTCCTAATTATTATTCCTAATTTAGATCAACTGTTATAATAGTTAAAAAGTTATATTTTATTAAATATATAATATCTAAAGGAATAATATTGATCAGTATATTAATTTCACTTTTATATATATTATATCTAGTTTTAATTTCTCTACAATATGTTCTTAGAATATAATCTCTAGATTTCTGAAATTTGGTTAATATAAAATACTGTTATCTGATTAGCTTATTATATTTTAAAATTTTGCTTAATAAAATGACTTTTTACTAATTAATCTCTCTATAATTATATATTTGAACTCTGTAATACTATTTCTCTAATAATTACAGAGCTATATTTTACTAAATATATATAATATCTAAAGAAATAATATTGGCCAGAGCATATTAATTTCACTTCCATATATTACATCTAGTTTTAATTTCTCTACAATGTTCTTAGAATATAATCTCTGGATTTCTGAAATTTGGTTAATGTAAAATACTGTCATCTGATCAGCTCATTATATCAACAGGGTCTTCTTTCCCCACTGATTCTGCCAAGCCCGTTCCCTTGGCTGTGGTTTCGCTACATAGTAGATAGGGACAGTGAGAATCTCGTTAATCCATTCATACGCGTCACTAATTAGATGACGAGGCATTTGGCTACCATAAGAGAGTCATAGTTACTCCTGCCGTTTACCCGCGCTTGGTTGAATTTCTTCACTTTGACATTCAGAGAAATCACATTGCGTCAACATCAATTTCTGGCTATGTTTTAATTAGACAGTCAGATTCCCCTAAGTTGGTTGTTAAGCGCTAGCCGCCGGTCCCGATCAAGTCCGGCCCCAGATCAGGTCCAATCCATTTCCGGAAGTTACGGATCTATTTCCTTACCTACATTGTTCTATCAACTAGAGGCTGTTCACCTCGGAGACCTGCTGCGGTTATGAGTACGACCAGGCGTGAAAGTCATTCTTTCCCTCGGATTTCCAAGGGCCGTTGAGAGCGCACCGGACCCAACAGAAAAATCTCATAAGTGATTTTTTCTTTGTCTAAATACTCTTTAATAGCCTCAGCGTCAAATACATTGAAAACATAGGGTGCTATTTTCTCGCCGCGTTCTACTCCGGCTAGAGGACAAATCGAAATTCAAGAACATGACAGCATTTC
>RBNI01003562.1:0-15609 GCA_003990745.1 Jimgerdemannia flammicorona
AAAAAAAAAAAAGATAAAAATTTTTTTTTTTTAAATTATTTAAAAAAAAAAAAAAAAAAAAAGAGAGTTCAGCTCAGGAGTATATCAGTATTTGTAGTCCCCCATTATTCTAAGTAGAGTGGAGGTTGGCAGAGTTAATAGGAGGTCAGTAGGGTTGGTGGAAAGACAGTAGGGTTAGTGAGATTGAGGGGGGGTCAGTAGAGAGAGCATACAAAATTTGCAGCCCTTTACTAATAGTAAGGAGCAATTCCAAGCTACAAGTTGGTACAGAAAGTCTGGGTCAGAGAGAGTATACAGAATTTGTGGCCCACTGACCCACTGTGAGAAGTAACTTCAAATAGTTAGACTCTAGTATAAATTGGACTCTGGCATAGATTTGGGCTCTATAGACATCTAGCTCTATACCATATAGCAGAGCTAAGGGGCTAGTAGAGCCCAGCAAAAAGCTAAATACTGAAAACTAGTACTAAAAACAAAAAGAGGTACCTGGCTATCTAACTCTTACAAAAGACTATCTAATCTATACAAAAGACCATCTATTTATAAAAAGACTGCCTATTCACAAAACTGCTCTACTTGTTAGTCCCAGATCTTGATAAGTCTGTTATTTGTTATAAGAGTGATGACTATAGTGTCTGAGTTTTTCTCAAAAGTAACAGTACCATAGAGGTTATGTGGTTGGAATAGAACAACTATATTGGCCATAAATAGAACCCCAAAACTATAGGTGAGGTTATACCAGATACTACTACTGTTCTCTTAAGTTGGGCCCTTCCTTTCTGGAATATAAAATATTACTAGAGTGACATTATTGTCTGTATATGTAGATAGAGAAATATTGTGCCCAATATATCCTAATGTGATATAAACATATGATTGAGTGAACTCTTGGCCCAAGACTTTATATTGCCAGATAGTACTAGAGAATATCTATTCTTTATCTAGTCCTAGGAGTCCCAGCTTAGAAATCTGCTGAAACAGACAGCATCTAGTTAAGTCCTTTCTTCTTATATATAGAAACAGAAACCCTCAGGCCACATCAAAAAAAAAGTCAAGCTCCTCACCTCATATAGTATACTAAATTGCACCAAGAATATATATAGTATAGTACTGAGAGCAGCTGGCCTACTATTTTGTTCAGCAATCTGCTCAAAGAACTCCAGATCATGGCCACCATTACCATACAGACTATATTATACTCATGTATAGCTTATTCTTCAACAGTACTTCTAAAGTTCCAATAAGGGTACAGAATTCTGTACATCTCTAGAAATTTAACAAGAATAGGTTAGTAAAAGAAAATCATTAAAAAAAGGAAAAGATAAATATAGAAAAAACTCTAAGGAACCCACTCTTTGCCAATATTATGGTATATTCAATTTCTGTCCAAACTCTCTCTCTCTGCTTTTTATGCTCTCTCTTTCCTGCTACCCAGTATTTGATGTAATTCTTGCAAACCTTATTGATATAGTGATGAAGCTCATCACTATAGAGATTCCTTACCACCACTACAACAACCTCTCTATATTCATTAATAATGATATAATTCTCTTTATCATTAAATATGTACTCCAGCAGACCAATGGGCTTCTTGATTGAGAACAATTAGCTCTGATTTGAATATAGACCTCTAAGTCTTGATAGTAATACTGGTATTATTAATGCTAAATAACTTACTCTCAAACTTCTCTACTTAATCAGATACTAGATATGATCAAACTTAGGTAACTTTGAATTCTCTTCTGCAGTAGAACTAAGTCTTGATCTGAGTAGTGGGCTAAGTTACATAAGTATGCAGATAGATTACTTTTTTTTTTTTTTATAATCACTTAAACTTTCACTTTTATATAGATAGATTACATATAAGTATTGTATAAGAGTTTTTAGGAGAGAATATATAAAAATGGAGTTAAATAAAATATAAGAGTGAGTATTCAGAAAAAAGTACATAAGAATAAGTTGCTTATAGATAAGTTGTATACAGATAAGTTATGCAAGATTACTTATAAAGACTTATTTCTGATCTTTTTGAGATCTCTGCCATGTAATGCATTGACTCAACAGCTCAGCTACCAAAGGTATGCCTCACAATATTCTCTAGCCTTTCTTTATCTTAATCAGATATTGTGAATAAAGTCAGCAGATCTTACTATAGAGCTGTAGTCTCTGAAAAAAAGAGAAATAGTATGAAATGAACTTGGTCATACTGTGGGAATTTAAATGTGAGAATTTAAATATAGTGGTGAAAAGACAACCTACATCTACTATTGGCTGCTCTAAAAAGACTATCATATATATACATAGCTATGAGGTCTGTAAATTCTGAGATCCAAAGAGTTACTATAAATTGTTACCAGAATTCTCCCTCATCCTTATCACCATTATTATCATTGCCATTACCATTGCCTTTTTTTTTTTTTTTTTTTAATAGACTCATGTCCCATGGATTTTTATTGGAAGGGAACCTAGACTATATTGGCCAAAACCCTCCCCCACCACTCACCAAGCACTGCCCCCCCATTAATCTAGGCTAGCTATTGTCTAGCAGCTCGACCATACTAGGCGCAGCAGGGCCTATGTTGGCCTGTACCTCATTCTGCGCACCATGCTCTCCCTACCACCAGGGGAAACCCAACCATACGCTAATGACTGAAAGTGCATGCCTGAGAACCCAACATATGTACAAGGCCATGCCTGAGCTAAATAGAATAGCCCCTGCCACCCCAAAGAGAATGACAGACAAAGAAAAAAACCCTCATCAAAGCACAACATGGTGGGTAGGGCCTGGTTCTCCCAGTTGAGGTGAGTAAAGGACTTATACATGAGGCGGGAGGAAACCCCCAATACCCCACTACTCAAGTCTGTGGGCCTCGATCACGTTGCCATATCAGCTCCCGGTTCCAGTTGAGTGCAGCCAAGATGCCTGAAATGGGTAGCCTCAGGCCCCCTGATCCCCCCTGACAACTGGGGCCTCACTCCGCTACTTGCCAAAAGAAGCTGAGAGTGTCACCTACCACCTAACCATGCCGCACCAATCAAAAGGCCCCACCAAAGCAGCACCTGCCCCAGCCCCGATGACTGCCCCCAGTCTGGCACCCTACTGGTTCACCGTTATCGCCCTTCCTCCTATCTGTGACGGCCATCTCCCCTCCTATCCCAACATCACCCGAAAAGCAGTCACCTACACCAGAACCATACTCACCAGGAAGCTCGCCAAAGCCAGAGGGCCCCACTACAGGTACCGAGGACCTGCAGGTAACCTATACTGAGCACTTCACGCCCAAGGTCAGCCAACTCCCTATGTAGCCCAAGACATACCAAGACAGCATCTTGTTGGTGACAGCAAAAGGAAGAAGGCACTGCACCAAAATGGATGCACTCCAGATGCAGCTGAAGGCATCAGAAACCACGAAAAAGTGGAGAAGACACTGATCCGACACTGATAAAGGGGCAACTCATCACCATTGCCCTCCTCCCACCATGCTCATGCAGGCACAGCAAACCAACCCGAGGTAGAGGGGGTAATAATAGGGGAAAGAGGACTCGGAAGGTTGCCTACCAAACCTTGTGACCGATAAGGTAGCGGAGAAAGAAGCTGCCATTGCCATTGCCATTACCATTGTTATTGTCATCACTACTTTGGCTCTCAATGAGCAGCTTATGTGCTGTCTATATAAGAAAGAATTTAATATTGTTAGCAGAGAATGTATTTCTATCTCAAATATTCCCTCTTTTGACAATCATTAGATAAAAAAATAAGTAGACCAACTTACAATTAAGAACTACTTTTTATTTGTTCATAATATGGCAGGAGAAACAAAAAAGAAACATCAGAGAATCAGAGAAACAAAAAAAGAGAGAATAAAGAGAAGATGATATTACTAAAGATAAAAAAAGAGTAATATTACTAAAAATTTTAAGTAATCTGGATCAATCTGGATTAATCCAGATCATATCACAAGATCAATCTGAGTTAATTCAAATCTATTATACATATAATAAATCTGAATTGAATCTCATCTGGATAAATTGCATCTGTTCAGAGTACTACTAATAACTAATTACTAATACCTCTTTCTCTGCTACCTTACTGGTCACAATAATTTGGTAGGCAATCTTCCAAGTCTACTTTTTATAATTATTATCTCCTCTACCTCAGGTTGATTTACTGTATCTATTGCAGGGTAGTGAGAGGGAGGCAATGGTGATGAGTTGTCCTTTTATCAGTGTCTAATTAGTATCTTCTCTACTTTTTCATAGTTTCTGGTACCTTCAGCTGCATCTGGAGTATATCTATTTTAGTGCAGTGCCTTCTTCCTTTTGCCATTGCTAATAAGATATTGTCTCAGTACATTATGGGTCACATAGAGAGTTGGCTGACCTTGGGTATCAAGTACCCAGTATAGATTATCTATAGGTCCTTGGTACCTGTGATAGAGCCCTCTGACTTTGGCAAGCTTTCTGATAAGTATGGTTCTAGTGTAGGTGATTGTTTTTCAGATATTGTTAAGATAAGAGGAGAGTTGGCTATCACAGATAGGAGGAAGGGTGATAATAGTGAACCAGTAGAGTGCCAGCCTGGGAGTGGTCATCAGGGCTGGAGAAAATACTGCTTCAGTAGGGCCTTTTGATTGGTATAGAGTAGTTAGGTAGTAGGTGTCACTCTTGGCTTCTTTTGGTGATATATGGGGTTAGGCTCTGATTATTGAGAGGGGTTGGGGGGCTCAAGGCTACCCATTTTAGGTATCTTGGATATACTTAACTAGAACCAGGAGCTGATACATATAACAATATGATTGAGACTTACAGGCTTGAGTAGTGAAGTATTGGAGATCTTCTCCCATCTCACATATAAGTCCTTTACTCATCTCATCTGAGAGAACCAGGTCCTATTCACTGTAATGTACTTTGGTGAGAGTTTTTTCTTTATCTATCATTCTGTAAGAGAGTTACTTGTTAGGATAATCATTATATAGTTCTGGAAGAGTTTTCTGGAAGTTCTGGATATTCTGGAAGACTGTTTTCTTAAAGTTAAGATCAATTTCATATAGAGTACATCCTCTATGCTTATTGATTTTAAGATCAGGTTAACATCTCAACCAAAGTCCTTTTTTGGACTAGTTCTGAATATTCAGAATTTTCTATATTTTAGGAAGTTCAAAAAAACTAAGACCAGCTTAGTTGAATCAGTATATTGCTGCAGACAATATCCAATTAGGAAATTTCGTAACAAGATTAGGAGTGAGATCTAACAGGGAGCAGATTTACTTAAGAGTAGTTTGTGGGTTATAAATAGATTTATTTACTATTTATGATATTGCTATACTAAGAGTAGTTGTGTAAAGGGATATTGTAGAGAAGTGATCAGGAATGTTCTTATATATTCAAGTCTGAGATTCTGAGATCTGGGAGAGGGGGTATTTATATTAGTAAGGGGCTATCTGAGTTATGCTGAAAATGGGTGTAGTACTTAGTGTCTTGCTGAGTCAGAATGCAGTCATGTAATACAAGTATGATCTAATATGTCAAGAGATCATCTGATTGCTGAGTCAGTTCATAGTTATATCATACATATAAGACTAATTTAACTATACTATGACTACTAAGCTATTTATAGATTTAGATACTGTCTGGTTAGTCTTTGATGACATCACTATTGATAACATCATCTCTGGCAAAGTCTGAGTAGTTTTCTGACTTCTGACATCATCAGTTTCAAAGATGTCATCACCTCTATCTCTTGTAAGATTAAAGCTATCCTTAGTGACAGTGATTATATAAGGATAACAGATCTTGGTTCTCTTTTTTTTTTTGGACTATTGGTACATTTGTGAGGACTAACCATCCTTATCTAAAGCAAGGGCTCTCAATGTCACAGCTGGGAGTTTGAACCTCTTGGAAATGATATTTTCTATAATCTGAGACAATTTCTAGTAGTAATATCTATCATATGGATGGGCTTGGAATTAGTTTTAACAATGTCAGCTTTCTTGAGTTCAGATAAAGTATCTATCATCCTCCAATAGAGGTGATATAGATAGAGTGAATAGGGTTGTTCAAATGCATTTTGCTTCTACTAAGTAATGAGGTCTTTATATAGTTGTAGTATATCTTAGTCTTGAGTTAATAAGTGCAGTTTATGAACTTTTGATAGTTGAGATAGAGTTCTTCTCATCCTGGTTTGAGTTTGGTACTTCAGTTTCCTTTTGTAATAGTATGGTATACTAAAACTAGTTGTAGTGGTTCAGGGTCAGTCTTATAGTTGTAGTACTTCTTCTGGTATTCTTGTATCTTGGCAGTAGGTTCTTATGCTTACTGGTATATTTTGTATAATCAGATGATCTCTTCAGTAACTTATTTTATAGTCTTGCATATAGTTTCTAAATTAGTTCTGAGGATGATATGCAATTTTGGTGGCTTAGAGGTTATGTACTTACAACTCTCTCCTTCTTAGCTTTTGATATTCTTATCTAGACCTTCTAATTTAATCTAGTATTGTTATATCATTTAGATGGTTCTTGTGACTATATTTGTTGAGGATTTGTTCAACTTTGTATTCTTCTTAGTCATTAATAATGACAGGTATAGGTAGATTTACAGTTTAGTTCAGAATTATATCTCAGACTTTCTGGAGTAAGAGTCTAACATAGCTGTCAACTTTAGAAAAGTCTTCTTCAGAGTTCTCAGGTTCTCCTTTGGATAGGTAGATGGAGATGGCAAAGAGAGGGCATTTCTTGGTCAATTTCTTGAGCTGTAGCTTATTTATATGAGTGATCTTTGGTCCAGAGTCACTAGAGCTGAGTGGGTCCTTTTCACCTTACAGTTTGAAGTTGTAGCATCCTTTCTTGATGGTCAGAGAATGGTTTACCCAATCAATCATGAGGTTCTCTTATTTCAACCATGGGGTTCCAAGAATGATTTCATTATCAGGAAGTGGTATAATCTAGAGAGTAATATGTACTCAGTAGTTACTAATTTAGAAGGGCAGATTGCAGACTTCCTTACTAATGATATAAGAGGTTTCATCAGCTATGGCAACTGCTTGAGTTTGTTATACTGGAGATGTCAGAACTTTGAGTCTATTGGCTATTTCTTTATTGATAAAGTTGTCTGAGGCACTACTGTCTATCATAATCTTGATAGGTGCTCAGTTGACAAAAACTTGAAGTATAAGCAGTTTGTCTGATCCAATGGTAGTAATTTCAGTTATAGGAGTTTTTCTTCTATTAGTTCTTCTTTGAGCCAGTTCATTAACACAAGAGAAGCAATTATTGATCTTTGGGAAGAGTGCATTCCAATGCTATGGGGGTATTAGCTACTGGGTACATATCTGTCTTTAATTTTTTTATAGAATTATTCTTCTTTGCTCATAATAGGTTGGGCTGGGGCTTTGTTTGATGAGCCAAATCCTTTGGATTCTTGGATGGTAAGTAGTAGTTCAGGGACTTCCTTGACTGTCAGAGTTGACTTGATTTTTTCAAATAGGATCTGGGCAATACAGAAATCAATGGGGATCTTGAAGAGTATCTAACTATGGTTTCAGATAAGAACAATAATTTCACCTGTATAATATTTGTCAATAACTCCTCCTTCTACTGAGAGTTCTTTTAGTGCTAGGCTGCTGTGATAGCATATTCTTCCAATATATCCTTTAGGGATTTGGATGCTGATTCCTATATAGATTTGCTTAACTTCTCAGTTGGAAACTGTAGCTTCTTCGGCTGCATATAGGTTATATCCAGCTGCTTTTTTACTTTCTTTGGTTAGGGCCTTAGCAGTTTGCCTTAACTTGATAAAGTCTAGTGTTTTGGTAGTCAGATTATTGAGGTGGTGCAGAGTAGTAACACTTGCATATATTGCTGTTTGGGGTTTTTGGTTAGAGCAGGCACTAGTCATGTGTCCTGTCTTTTGACAATAGAAGTATGCTCCACTTCTTCAAAGTTTATTTCTTTCTCCTTCAGTGAGTTTCTTGAAGGTACTCAGCTGAGTAGGTTTATGATTTTGGGGTATCTATGAGGTGGATGTTGAGAGAGCTTGAGATGCTTTATGCTTAGGTTCTTCTTTCTTAGTCCAAGTCTTTTTCTTATTATTAAATTGTCTTCAAGGCAGAATTGGTCCAGCTGTTAGGATTCACTTAACCATAGTCTTGATTCTTGCCAGGTACTATTGTTAGTAATCACAACCAACTGGGCAGTCTTGTTCTCAGATTTTCCTTATAAGTCATTCAGATAGTACATCAAATAAATGGTCTACTATTGTACCATTTCATATTTTATCATTGGTAATGTATCCTAGGTCAACAGTGTTCAGAAGTAACTTGAGTTTTGTATAAAAGGTTTCAAATTTCTCCTTACTATGTATATCAAATTTGAGGTTACAGAGTTTAACTCAAGATTTGGCAATCATGGTTTTACTGCAGTATTGAGCAATCATGAGTTATTTGAGTCCAGAGGCTGCAGGATGGGCTCCATATTCTAGAGTATTGTTTGCTGCATTCTGGGTAATTACTGCAGGTCAGGTATCTCATATAAGGGGTTTTTCAGAAAGAGTTTGCCACCATTCTTCAGTAGGTCCTCAGAAGAATATAACAACTTAATAGACATAGGCTGTAGTAGTAGCAAAGAGTTATTCCAGAATGTGGTCTTGATGGTTTATCAGAAGGCAGTTAGCAACTCACTCATTGGTCCATTGATTGGCTTCAAAGTTGGTATCAATTATACTAATGAAGCTTTGGACTTCTTGTACAGTACCATTGAAGGTAAGTAGGCTCAGATTTTTAGTAGATCAGATCTGTTTGGCTAAGGCAGTAATGGTTACTACCATTATTGCTACCTGGGCTATAAGGTCTAGAATCTGTTGGTTTGCTATATTATTTACTAGAGATGGTTGGACTACTGGTAGTGATGTTACTAGTACTACTTGAGATACTGGTACAGAGTATGGTGGGGTTCTTTGAGTCTGTATAAGTTACTGAAGTAATAGTTGTAGGTCTGGAGTAAGGGCTCAATAGATAGCTGTCTGTTGCTGTATAGATATATTCTGTCCTAATGGAGATATGTCTTCTTCAGTGATATATTTGAGATTAAATTCACTGAGATACTCCTCCTTCTCTTGGCTTTGGTCCCTGTGTAATTGGGTTTGCTTGGCATTAAAGTAGACAGAATCAGTTATATATCTGATTTTAGAAGGACTTAATTCAAAGTCAAATTCTGGTTCAGTATTGGTTTTGGGTTCAGGTAGAACTATAGCTGGGCCTACTTCTGG
Source organism: Jimgerdemannia flammicorona (assembly GCA_003990745.1). Taxonomy (NCBI): domain Eukaryota; kingdom Fungi; phylum Mucoromycota; class Endogonomycetes; order Endogonales; family Endogonaceae; genus Jimgerdemannia; species Jimgerdemannia flammicorona. Next base: position 9,265 of record RBNI01003562.1, read on the forward strand.
GTCAGATTGTTGACAGAGAGTTTTCCTTACTTCTTCTTTAAGAATATGGTAGGTCTTGTAATTCTGAAAGTAGTAGTATAATGTGGTCTTGGTCCTGGTATGGTAAAAGTTAGTAAAGTTGAGTCACTTAGCTACAGAGGCTTGGGCTTCATGAGGAACTAAGACTAGAAAGACTGCTGCTAGTTGTCCTAGATCACTTGGATTTGTAGAGCTGATAAAACTCTTATTAAGAAGGGTAAAGAAGACTTCTATAAGTTCTTCTTCATCTTGACTTGCTGGGTGTAGTGCAAGGAGTTCAGTATATAGAATTTCACCTATCTGCTAATTTAACTGGAGTACTTCTTTCTTCAAATGAAGTTTGTCTCACTTGTTGCAGGTATAGAGGTCAAATTGTCCTTGTACATCAGGTTTAATTCTCTTCAGATTGTCAGATAGTTCAAGATAAATTCCAGTTCAGAGGTTGGGCTTTATACCAACTTATAGAAATTCTCAGAGGAGTTTATAGCAGAGTGAGAAAGTATCTTGAAGCAGAATTGAATTATAAACTACTGCTACTAAGTTATAAGAGGGTTACTTATTAGAGTAATCATTATGTAGTTCTGGAAGGGTTTTTTAGAAGTTCTGGATATTCTGAAAGACTGTTTTCTTAAGGTCAAGATCAATTTTATATAGAGTATATCCTCTATACTTATTGATTTCAAGATTGAGTTAATGTTTCAACCAAAGTCTTTTTTCAGACTAGTTCTGGATGTTTAGGATTTTCTGTATTTCAGAAAGTTCAAAAAAACTAAAACTAGCTTAGTTGAATTGGCATATTGCTGCAAACAATACCCAATTAGGAAATTTTGTAATAAGGTTAGGAGTGGGACCTAATAGGGAGTGGATTTACTTAAGAGTAGTTTGTGGATTATTAAATAGGTTTCTTTGTTATTCATGATATTACTATACTAGAAGTAGTTGTATAAAGAGATATTGTGGGAAAGTGTTCAGGAATATTCTTGTATATTTGAGTCTGAGATTCTGAGGTCTGGAGGAGAGAGTATTTATACTAGTGAGGGACTATCTGGGTTATGCTGAAAATGAATATAGCACTTAGTATCTTGTTGAGTCAGAATACAGTCACATAGTATAAGTGTAATCTGATATATTAAGAGATTGTCTAACTGCTGAGTCAGTTTACAGTTACATCATACAAGACTAATCTAACTATATTATGACTACTAAGCTATTTATAGATTTAGATGCTGTCTGGTTAGTCTTTGATGATATTACTATTGATAGTGCTTTGAATGAGTCAATCTGGATGGGATTCAGATGGGATTCAAATTCCATCTGTGTAAGAGGGTTGCTTTTTAGGGTAACTGTTACGTAGTTCTGGAAGAGTTTTCTGGAAGTTCTAGATATTCTGGAAGACTGTTTTCTTATGGTCACAATCAATTTCATATGGAGTATGTCCTCTATGCTTATTGATTTCAAGATCGGGTTGACGTCTCAACTAAAGTCCTTTTTTTGGACTAGTTCTGGATGTTCAGGATTTTCCATATTTCAGGAAGTTCAAGAAACTAAGACCAGCTTAGTTGAATTGGTGTATCACTGCAGACAATACCCAATTAAGAAATTTTGTGACGGGGTTAGGAGTAGGACCTAACGGGGAGCAGATTTACTTAAGAGTGGTTTGTGGGTTATTAAATAGGTTTATTCGCTATTCATGATATTGCTATACTAGGAGTAGTTGTGTGAAGGGATTTTGTGGGGAAGTGCTCAGGAGTTGTGTTCGGATTGTTCAGGTCTGAGATTCTGAGGTCTGGGGGAGGGGGTATTTATACTAGTGAGGGGCTATCTGGACTATGCTAGATATGGGTATAGCACTAAGTGCTTTGCTGAGTCAGAATGCAGTCACGTAGTACAAGTGTGATCTGACATGTCAAGAGATCATCTGACTGCTGAGTCAGTTCACAGTCACATCATACAAGGCTAATCTAACTATACTATGACTGCTAATCTATTTATAGGTTTAGGCGCTGTCTGGGTAGTCTTCGATGACATCACCATCTATTGCATCATCTCTGAAGAAGTAGTCATCTAGGAAGAGTGGTTCGTGGATTACTTCTCCTTGTTCACTGAGGTAGTAATACATTGGAACTTCATCTCCATCCCATAGGATAGCATCATCTGTCTCGTATGCTGGATAAGGTATTGGGGGGCGAAGAAGTGGTGCATTGTCTTCGTTTTCATCGGATTCACTGTCTGCGTACCTTCTGTAGGTTACAGCACTATGAGTCACGGGGTTGTAGTATGCTGGCGGTTGTGGTTCATGTCGCTCATACTCGGGTGGTGGAGTGGTTGGTTCAATCTCGAGGGTTGTCTGAAGGTACAGGTTGTGTTCTCCGGTCTCTTCATTGTAGTTGAAGTAGTCAGGGGTGAATGCAGATTGGTATTCGTGCTAGTGGTCATTGTCCCAATAAGTCTCGTATGTGGTTATGAACTGTTGTAAGTTCATCGGCAGAGTTGGCGGTGTGATCAGAGTTGGAAGGGATCCTTGGCTTGAGGTTATGTCAGTGTCAGAAGGATTATTGTCTTCTGCTTCATCTTTGTCGAAGTTGATTATATCGTAGATATCCTTCATGGTGTATCCAACTTGAGGCATTTGCAGGATGTGGTCGTTGGGGTGCGGGAAGGTTCTGTCTGTGGTTTCAACATACTCAAGATACTTATGGTTGAGTTCTTGTATCATGTCATCGATTTGGCCATAGGACAGGGTAGCAACCATTTCGCTGGTAGTAACTCGGAGGCGGAGAATAAAGATACTGTACTCATAGAAGAGTTCTTGGTGTTTGCGGGCAATGAGTTTCTGGTGTTGAGACATCTGGGTAATGTCTGTATCATGGTGGTGTTCAACCATGTCTTCCAGGAGGCGGCCGATCTGGTAGTAGCTTGAGATTTGTCCGATTCAGTGGGGCCTCGTTAAGCATGTTCAGGGCATTCCATTGGGCTTCTATGAAATAGAGGGGTGCTTGGCTGTAGATATTCATAAGGGGCAGAGGGGGTGTGGCTCGGTTGACAATGGCATTCCAAATGTCAGCACGGATGCAGTTGTAGATCTCGGTGGTCATGTTTGTGTGTTTGGAAGTTGTGGATATTGTTTGTTTTGGTTCTCTGTTTCGACGTGTCTTGGGGCTGGGTATATATGCATTTGTTCTGGATTGGTAAGATTCCATTTATATGGATCTTGTGTTCCGTGACTTGGTATTGACTCAGCTTCGTGATCTTGCAGGTGATTTCCAGATTTGTTCGGAGATCGTGTGTGATTTCTGTGGCTTGGAGGTTGTGCGCTTACAATCTGGATCAACTCAGATGGGATTCGAATCCCATCTGGATGGATTTGAATCAATCATTATTTTGATTTCCAAATTAGACAATTAAATGTTTACATCAATAACTCGATGAATAATCATCCAAATTTGATAATCTTGGTGTCATTTGAAAGCCCTTAATAAAGTCTATCTAATGATACCAAGAACAATGAAATCAGATCATGCATTGCTGAGTTATGAAGGAAAACATCTGAATTGCTGATTTTGGAAATTGTTCAATTTGCTGATTTTGGAAATTTCATCAAATAGAATGTTTTCCTTAATATCTCGGCAATGCGTAATCTGATTTCAATGTACTTAGTATCATTAGAAAGGCCTTATTAAGGGCTTTCAAATGACATCAAGATCATCAAAATTTGGATGATTATTTATCGAGTTATTGATGTAAATATTTAATTGTCTAATTTGGAAATCAAAACAATAGTTGATTCAAATCCATCCAGATAGGATTTGAATCCCATCTGAGTTGATTCAGATGGGATTCAATCTGAATCAATCCAAATCCAATCCAGATTAAATTGACTTGTTAGGAGCACTAACTATTGATAACATCATCTCTAGCAAAGTCTGAGTAGTTTTCTGACTTCTGATATCATCAGTTTCAAAGATGTCATCATCTCTATTTTTTGCAAAATTAAGACTATCCTTGGTGGCAGTGGTTGTACAAAGATAACAGGTCTTGGTTCTCTTTTTTTTTTAGACTACTGGTGCATTTGTGAGGACTGGCCATCTTTGTCTAGGGTGAGAGCTCTCAATGTTACAGCTGGGGGTTTAAACCTCTCAGAAATAATATTTTCTATAATTTAAGACAATTTTTAGTAGTAATATCTGTCATATAGATGGGCTTGAGATTGGTTTCAATAATGTTGACTTTCTTGAGTTCAGATGAAGTATTGTCATTCTTCAATGGAGGTAATATAGATAGTGTAACATTTTAGCATAGTTTATTTCTTTTCTCTGTCTTTCTTGAATATTCTATAACCTTCCGGCACTTTCTGCATACTTAGAAATCCTCTTCTTGGTGCCGAGCATTAACTAGTACTTATTTAGTTAGTCACTGAATGTCCTGGAAACTTGTAGAACTTTATTTGTCATCATTTGTCATCTTTGCCGAGAACTTTCCTCTTGGCATTTTCCTTTGATTTCTCAGATCCTTCCAGATCCTTCTTTCAGATCTTGTATAAATATCTCCTTTGTTCTCATGAATAAAGCTTCAGAATATTTTCTCTCAGAAATCCTTCAAGAACACTTGAACCCTTAGTATCTCTTCGAGCTACTTAGGATTATCAGAACTAGTCGCTTTCTCATTTAGAAACTAGAACCGTTACACTTGGTAGCAGTGGTGAAGTTACACCTAGCCTTATCAAGACATCTCTCAAGATATCAGTTACAACACTATGAAGGACAACAGGTGGAACCCTTCATATAGTACCTACGGTCCAGGCAATGCCTCATACAATCAGCAAGAAGAAGAGGAATAGCAAAACCCTACTCAGTCAAATGGGGCCATCGAGAGTCTTTTGCAGAATGCACTAGCTCAGATTGCCCAACTTCAAGAACACATAGAAAGAAAGGAAAGCAAGGCCTCTGCTTATACCTCCGCACCTCTACCGACATCAATACATCTAACAGCAGTCACTATCAAGCCTCAGAAGCCCAACACCTTTGATGGTCAAAGAGGAGGACTGTCTACCAATGCCTGGCTTTTCCAATTGGAGCAATATGGAGAGCTGACCAATTTGGAAGAAGCAACACTAGTCCAATTTGCCGCCACACTCCTCCGAGGGAATGCTGCAATCTGGTGGCGAAATCATGTCCAGAATACCAGATTCTCTGGCCGAATCAAGACCTGGGGCGAATTCTCTGATACCATTCAAGGCCAATTCAAACCAGTTAACAGCACTAAGGCTGCATGAGACCATCTGGCAAATGTCAAACAACTTAAGTCTGTGCAAGCATATAATGCACAATTCCTGTCAATCCTGCTAGAATTACCACATGTCACTAAAGACGAGAAGGTCGACAAGTACATCCGAGGCCTGAAAGATCAAACCCGAGTTCGTGTCGAACTAGAAGAACCCAAGGACCTAGATACAGTGATGAAAATTGCTGATAGGTTTGATGTCATCACCTACGGTCACCACTTTGAACAGAAGAGACCACCTTTCAACAACAACAACAACCACAGAAGGGAGGAACCCAAAGTCAGAACTGTTGGACCTGCCCCCATGGATCTAGATACCATTGACAAGAACAAGAAAGGCAAGCTTACCCCCGAGGAAAAGGAGCGCCTCAAGAAGGCTGGAGCCTGCTTCTTTTGCCGTCAGCTTGGCCACATTGCAACCAAATGTCCCAAGAAAACCGCCGAACCAAAGAGGATTCTGGTCCTGTCCAAAGACACTCAAGGTCAACCAGTTGAACAAGAAGTTATACTCAATTTCATGTGAGTCAACCCCAAGGCCCAGATCCCTCAAGTACAGTCAGAAGGAGCCATTGGTTTGGACCTTCAAGCAGTACAACAAGTCACCATTCTGGTACATGAGAGAAGGCTCATTCCAACTGGCCTTTCAGTCGAAATCCCCAAGGAACATTATGCAAGAATTGCACCAAGATCTGGCCTCAGCTTCAAGCACTCATTGGATGTTGGTGCTGGAGTCATTGACCCTGACTTCCGAGGTGAAATGCAAGTCCTGCTAGTCAATCACAAGAACCAGCCATATACTGTCAATGAAGGTGACAGAATCGCACAGCTCATTCTGGAGCGAGCCACCCTACCAGTTGTCAAAGAAGTCACCAAGCTGTCCTCAACTAAGTGAGATCAGAAAGGCTTTGGCAGCACTGACAAAGTTGCAAGTATAGCCGAGAACCAAGCCAACTCAATGCTCATCTTCAAAGGTCTAGTCAAGGGACAAGAACTAGATGTTCTCATAGACAGCAGAGCTGTTGGGAACTTCATCAACAAGAACCTCAT